>PVIR01037801.1:0-15007 GCA_004026965.1 Petromus typicus | reverse complement strand
GTGGACTCCTGGTACACTCTCACTTCCTTTGGGCTCTTTGTCCCCAGACCTCAGCTGTCACATTGTCCATGCACCTTTCCCGGTGTTTGCGGGTCAGTGTGTTCCACCCCTTAATGTGTCATCATTCCCATCATGCCTTGTGGCAACTATTGCATAACCTTTTAACTGGCTGCATTATACTTCTTTCTGTGATATTAATAACTGCTTTTGAAAAATGAGATCTGTTGTGTCCATAGAGTATTTATTCTAGGAGTTTATGATTTGATCTCCTGTGTCCCTTGCTTGTCTTGTGGAGCTAGCTTATCATGATGATCTTCCATTGTCTTATGATCAGTAAGATGCTGGAAAAGGAGCACATTTTTGATAATCCTAGTGCATCACGAAAAGAGCAGCTATGTGGAAGCCCAAGACTTCACCCTATCTGACTTCTAGGGCCCCGAAGGTGTCTCTAGTCACCTCACAGTGGCATCGAAAGCATTGGAAGACCCGAGGTCGGCTCCGAGTTCCCATGGCCAATGTGAGATCAAGAACAGCTTGTATGGGGAGCCTTCTAGTTGGCGTCACAGAATCGTTTATTCCATACACAGAGGGCCTGTTGGGTGACGGCTGCTGTTCACTTTGGGACTCAGGGACCAGAGGTTTGGGCTTCTCTGGGTGAAAGATATTTGCTCACCGACATCTGCGTGGCTGTCATGCATCTGAGTTTGTTGCATTCTTCTTGTGGTTTTACTGTGTGATGGAGACCAGCAGCGAGCACCGGGATGCAGTCAGCACCCTGGACAGAGCCCCCCAGGGCTACTACAGCAGCCATCTTCCTACTTCCTGGAGCCTGCTGTCCCCCTTGGTCCTTCTCGTGCTGCCTTTAAATTCCAGGCTTCCTGTCCACAATGTCCCTCCCTACAGGACCTCACTCCTCAGCCTGGACCTGGAAACCTCATGTTTGTCTCTCACTCTCCCCGGCCTGACTTTGCCTTCGGCCCCCTCTTCACTGTCCCTCCTCTGCCCACAAACTTTGCCTCCCACCCACCTGAAGATCTTTCTTATTCCACAGTCCTCTTGTTTTGGCTCAGAACTGGTCCAGATTTAGACGTAGGGTGGTGGCTGCCTTTCCTCCCCTCCGGCCCTGATTATTAAGCCCCTCAAAATTACTGAAACCTCCACAGCGACACTATAGGAGTCAGTTCTACCTGCCATGGTGTCCTGCATCAGATGGGACAGGCACAGACCTGTGTGCTGAGCCTCCTGCCGCCCACTCCTGGGTCTTCATGCAGATGCTTCCATTTCCTTCTGTGCTCAGGACACATGGGTTCTGGGGAGCACGCTGACCTCTGTCATGTAGTAGCTGCTTTCTGTCCCCTATTTGCATGCACACATTGATCAATGATAGCTTGGCGAGGCATTTTTATGTCCATTCTTCTTTCTAAATTCTTTCGTTCCTCATCATAAAATCTAGTGGATCTGTGGTTTCTTTTTTTTAATTTAATCTTTATTGGTACATTATGAATACACATCATCATCGCATTCAACATTGAGAGTTTATACCAGAATATGACACTTGATTCTCATTTTTTCCATTTCCCCCCAGCCCTGCAACCTCTACCCCCTATATACACAATCTTTGTTTTATTTTTTCTTTATTATTACCATATTCTTTTTCCCTTCATTATTTACTCTCACACTCTCTTTCCTTTTAAAGATATTCACACATCTTTCACCTGTTTATTTCACTTACGAGGACGTCTTCCAGGTACATCCATTAGAGTATGAATGACTCAATCTTATTGTTTTTTAATGGCAGAGTAATACTCCATTCTATAAAAGAACCACATCTTCTTTACCCAGGCTCCAATTGAAGGATATTTGAGCTGTTTCCAAGACTTAGCAATCACAAACTGAGCTGCTTTAAACATGGGCACACATATATCGCTGTGAAATGAATCTTTTAATTCCTGTGTGTATATACCTAGCAGAGTCATGGCCAGGTCAAATGGGACCTCCAATCCTAGATTTTTGAGGAGTCTCCACAGAGGCTGTACGAGTCTACATTCCCACCAGCGGTGGAAAGGGGTTCCCTTTTCTCCACAGCCTCGCCAACATTTGTTGCTGGCTAATTCTGAAATGGCAGCCATTCTTTGTGGAGTGAGATGAGGTTTCTTTAGGCTAAACAAGAGTCCAATTTCAGCCCTGGTTTGATCAACTGTTTTCAAGGAGGGCTGGACAATGCTGGCTAACGGGGCAACTGATGAAGAGGTGGGGCATCCATGAGATGCTAGATAATGGATAAAACCCCAGAATTTGGCTTGCCTGGCACTGTGGTACATGGTTCTGAATCCTGGTGGGCATGAGTATCCATGCCCAGCATTGTTGTATGTGGTTATCATGGATATTCCCACAGGCTGGAACAGTCAGGGTGTCTAACATGAGAGAACTGAGCCTGTATGTTAGTGAACCAGATCCGTTTGGTTGGGCTCTGAGCATGACAATCAATGAAAAGATGAGTTTTTCAAAAAGAGACTGGAAATGGAGCTCCGTGGTAGAGCACTTACCCAGCATATGTGCAGTGTTTGGTGGGGGTGGAGGGAGAGAGAATCAGATTATTCATATTGGGTGGGGTGATCATGTGTTGGAATAAGAGAGTGAGTCTCAAAGCTGCCTCCAGAGCATGGGTTTCAGAGTTTCTCAGAACTAAGGGAAAAGTATGTCAAACTTGATTAAATGGCATTAACTAAAAGCAGTTAAAAGCAAGTGACTAAGAACAAGTGAATTATTATAGAGAGTTTACTTAGGAACCAAGAGCAGGAGAGTCACCCACATTTTCCCTCAGTTACATAGAAATGTAAACTTTTGTCTTTGTGTTTATGAGGAACCTTCCACATGCAAAGCCCGAGAGATACCAGCTGAATCAGAAGGGTGAAACTCCAGGGCAGATTAGCTCTAAAGTCTTCGAATGGAAGAACTATAATTACCCTTCCCCACAGTGCTCAACATTGCAGCAAGTCCTTTGTCTGTACGCCATGTTGTCTTTGGTTATTAAAATGGAATTTTTGTACACAAGTTAATTTGTATTCCTATTATGTGTAAAGTTATCAATCTCTTCCTATTTCCAAGAGCCACTTATGTCTCCTTATCTGTGAACACTTTGCCCCTAACCTTTGCTTAAGTTTCCACTGGGCTTTTGTAAGGCAATTCTTTTTTTCTTTTTTGAGAAAATGTCTTGCTTTGTAGTACAGGGTGGCTCTGAGCTCAGCCTCCAATTCACATCACAGCAATCCTCCTGCCTCTGCCTCCTGAGTGCTGGGATTAGAGGCGTGAGCCACCACGCCCGGCACTGTGGTATGTGGTACTGATTGCTGATGGGCCTGAGTCTCCATGCCCAGTATTGTATGTGGTTACCGGCGATCAAACCTGGGACTTCGTGCTTGCAAGACAGGCCCTGGAACCACTGAGCTAAATCCCTAGCCAAGTAATCCTTTCTTTTGACTGTGCAGTGTTATGTTTTCTCTTGTGCCTAAATTTTTTTTTCATGATATTGAGTGTCTCATTATTTTCTTCTATGCTTGCTGGGTTTTGTGCTATCCTCCCACGAAGAGATGATTAGAAAGATATCTTTCCAAGTTTTTTTCTGATACTTATATAGTTTTGTTACAAACAAATATAATTTTCAATCACTAGTATTGCACTGCATTTAAGGACAGGAACCTGACCTGCATTTTTCCTGCCCCTCACCCCCATGCCATTCACTGGAGAGCTCATTCCCTCCTGATGTACTTATTTCCTCTGTCACGTAGACCAAGCCTTCTTAAAAGATGAATCTCAGTTTGTTGTTATAAGTACTTGCTTGTTGCTCCTCTCTCTCTACTGGAATACAAACCGAAGAGGGCAGGAATCACCCTACTATTCTACTGTCTATGATTACTTTATTTGGTTCTTTTCTTCTTGTACTTTTTGTGACACTTGATACTGACCTATAGCCTCTTTTAAAATTAAAAAAAATTATTTTTCAAGAAGTTCTCACTAAGTTGAGTCCCGGGCTGGAGTCAAAATTGCCATCCTTCTGTCAGTGTGCTGGAAATGCAGGGATATACTGGCATAGCCAGCTTTTGTCCTTTTTTTTTTTGATATAGGGTCTTGCTTTTGTAGTTCAGGCAGGCCCTGAGCTCAGCCTCTAACTCACAGCAATCCTCCTGCCTCTGCTTTTTGAGTGCTGGGATTACAGGCATGAGCCACCATGCCTGGCACTGTGGTATGTGGTTCTGATTGCTGGTGGGCATGAGTATCCATGCCCAGCATTGTTGTATGTGGTTATCATGGATCAAATCTGGACCCTTGCACTTGCAAGATGGGTGCTGGAACCACTAAATCCTAGACCCAGCCTAATTCTTTTTAAAATTAAAAAAAAAATATTTTTTGAGAACTTCTCACTAAATTGAGTCCCAGGCTAGAGTCCAAATTGCCAGCTACCTCTCAGTGTGCTGGAAATACAGAGATATTCCAGCATATCCAGCTTCCGTCCTATTTTTTTATTGTGCATTCTATTTTCTTTTGTTGTAACAGTGGTGTGCATGTGTATGTATGTGAGGAGAGGCAAGCATGGGATGGGTGAGCAGAGAGATGGACGGTGCAATGCGATTTACAAAGCTGCACATTTCAGTGAAAAGGCTACTAGCTGTACAAAGTGCTGGTTCTAATGATGAGAATTTGAGCCTGAATTGGGGAAGATGGTAAAGTTGCCACATGAAGGGCTAGCTTTTGTGGCAGGGCTGACTTCTGTTACTTTCAGATGACCACAGAGGTTGCCAAATGATGCATCTTCATACTGGCTGAGTTCTGAGGTCGGAATTTGGCTTGCTGAAATGAGCCTGTCCCAAACAGAACATTAAGAAACAATCTCTAATTGTAACAAAAAAGTAAGGAAACAAATTTTATGTATATGGGGGGGTGGTAGGGTGGGTAGGGCTATGGGAAAAAATGAGAATTAAGTTGTGTCTTATACTGGTACAAATCCCCATTATGGAGTGCAATCATGATGTGTATATTTAATGTACCAATAATGATAAAAAAGAAACAATCTCTATTATTAAAAATAGGGCAAAATTGATACCTGAGACTCAAAGGGGATTAAATGCACTTACGCAAAACTAAATACTCATTGCTAAATGAACACGCTGAAACAGTACTGCTGGCTAAAATGCACTGAGCTTAAACAAGGAGGAAGGGAACTGAGAATAGTCACATTTAAAATTAGACCTTGGAGTTAAAGTAACTAATTTCAGGCATCTAAATACTGCGGTTTTTAATAGTTATGTCACATTTCTATTTCAAGCAGAAATAGACACCATCAGCTGGGTTGCAATGAGGATTCACACACACACACACACACATTAGCACATGAACATTAGAAACAAATTTATGCCAATTAGGAAGGCAGAACATTTTTTCTGAAAAGTAGCTTGATTTGAAACCTCTGGGATTCTAGAGGCTCAGGGGGATCCTTAGGGCTTTCCCTGACTGCAGAAGCTCTGAAAAACTTGTACATTTGCGCATTTTAAGGACAAAAGATTGATTGCTGAATGGGAGGATTTGTTATCTACAATCTCTTCCCCGCTTTCCCAGAAGCAGCACACAGGAGCTGGAGTTTGACTTCGACTAGTGTGTGTTCTGCTGGAAAACTTGTTCAGGGTGATTTTCTTTCTCTCCTGCTTTGTGTTGCTGGACGAGAGAAGTCTCATGGTGTCGGGGACGGTTGAGCAATGACCTGGGGGGAGTGCACACTCCACATGCAGCAGTTTCCTGCCTTGCTGCGATTTGGCTGCTCTGCTGAGCTAAATATATCATTTAATTTAATAAGCACAATGCCTAGATTTACTCAGGTACTTTAAAAAATTAAACATAAAATATGTTGTGGCATTTATAAAGTTCTGTGAAGAAACAATGTGATCTTTTCTTCTAAAGGTAAGTGAGGAACTGACTTCTTGACAGCACTTTGGAGGCTTCATAACTGACCACTTTGATAGAGGCACAGTTAGTGGATTATTATAAAATAAACGGATATGACCTTAGACATTGAAAACGTTCCCACTTCGCTTTCTCCAACTCATAGTGACTCAGTCCACAATTTGCCTTGCATCTGAATCATTAGAAAAATCTTTTCTTCCCTACTTTCTATAAGGGAATTGAACAGCAAATTGAACAGCATGTTTCAAAAGTCTCTTGTTTAATTTGACAAGGACACGTCTCTTCTGAAAGCATTGTGTCATGACTATGATTATTTTTCAGAGGGTAGAAATTAATTGCAAGAAGTATTCACTTTGAAAAGTCAGTGGGACATTCCGGGGGACCAATTATCTTCTGTTCCATTCCCAGTTTCCCCCAAAAGGAAGATGTTTATTTTTCTTCTATGTTCTTGTGATGCTTATATAGCAGTAGAGAAGTTTGCCACATCCAAGCTGCTTTTCTTCAGCTCATCTCCCTGCTATCACCCATCTAGGCTGAGTCATGGTGGAGCTACATTCGCTTTCGAGTGTCCCCTTTCTGTTGCCATAGCTGTGGTCTCCCACCTCCTGCATTTGATCTCAGCAGCACCACCCCCCTCGTCTAGATGTCTCACACTCCCTGTCCTCCTGTCTGCCTCTGGTCAGCCCAGTGTGTGAGGCTCCTTTGTCTCCTCAGTGTCCCTCAACACTGAGGACACATTTCATTATGCAACTTGTGGCACTGTTCCATGAACCTGACCACACTTAAGGCTCATTTATATATCACACAGCTCCTCTCCTCTGTCAAGACTCTCTTGATTTCACAATATAGCTCCTCCTCGACTTAGAAACTCATCAAAAGTTGAAAGTCTTACATTAAAAAGTGCATTGAATACATCCAACTTGAAGATGATGCTGACTTGAGCTACAGAATACTGAAGAGTGTGCAATCTTCACTTGTGGTCTCCAGCTGACTGAGAACCTGGACTCATCACCACCAACTGGCATCCTGAGACATCAGATGATGGATGGATCTGGAGGACATCATGTTCAGTGATGAAAGCCAGACTCACAGACAAGGATTGCATGGTCTCCTTTGTGTATGGAAGCTAAGAAAATCAACTTGAGGCCTAAAAGTAGAACAATGAGTACTACAGCTTGAGAAATATAAGAGTAGGGGAAATAAAGAAGCTAGATTTGGGCAATGTATGCTGTATGTATATGCTGAAATATCACAGAGAACTCCATTTATATATGCAATTAATGCTTGTTAATCAGAGATATTTAAAGAACAAAATTTTCTACTGAACACAGATCATTTTAACATCTTTTGTAAAGTTTAAAAATCCAAAATGGGATCATTGTGAGCTGGAGGCTGTCTGTATTTGTAATTGTAGAAGCTGGGAATCAAGCTCAGAGCATCGTATTTCTTTTAATCACATTCTGACTCACTTGAAAAGGATCTTGATCAATAGTCATGACTGAGTGGGTTTGGCCCCAGCACCCTGCCCAAGAGTACATTCTGGGATGCTGATTTCAAATACTGGAGTCTTAACTGACTAAGGAAAGAAAGTGAGTGTGACATTAAGCATCTTGCATTATTATCATGCAGCCACTACAAAGAGCCAGAACATAGCCAAAGAGAGGTTTGAAGACGCCTCATTTGTACTTTGTTTAGCTTAACATTTTGCAGAAGGGATGGTGCTTCCTCACGTAACAGGTCTGTTTTCTATGTTGAACGAAGTGGGTAGCTGTTTCTTCTGGATGTTGAATGGCGATTGCCCAGGTTATATCTTCCTGATTGGCATAGTAAACGGATCTCTCTTCCTCCAAGGGAAGCCATCAGCCGTGTTTGTGAAGCTGTCCCTGGTGCCAAAGGAGCCCTCAAGAAGAGAAAGGTATGGACCTTAGTTTGTCTTCTTTGCTTCCTCTCTCCCTTCCCTGCTCTGTCCCTGGAGAGAGGACAGTGAACACTGGCCTGATTTTTCTCCTCTACAAAAGCCAAGAGGCTGAGATTTTGCTCTTCCATGTCGCTGAGGGCAGTGAGCTCTTACTGCTGGCCAATGGTAGATAGGTCATTCAGCGTGGTTTAAAGACACTGATAACAGCAAACGCTTGGCCAGGCTGTCCTTGAAGTACTGACATTAAATTACTTACATAACAACTCACTGGGAAAGATATCTAACAATGTGCCTATAAATGTGTACCAGCCAGCTCTCGGGACTGGCACTGGTAGCATTTGCCACTTTTTAAGTGTGTAAATACTCTCAAATGTGTAAATATTTCCAAATGGGTGGTGTATTGCAATCTTCCAACATGCTGCTGTTGCTGGAACCAGAGGCGGCATGTGCCTTGTAGTTCATCATTAGACAGTGTTCTCATCAAGTAGGTTTAGCAAATATTTTTTTAAAAACATTGTTAATAGTTAATATAGCAAAATCCATTTGGATTACAGGAGCGTTGAATATTTGTTGTGTTTTAAAAATATAATCTAATTAGGCATTTGCATAAATTAATTTTTAATAACAGCTGTGTTTAATGGCCAGCTCAGATAGTTCCTAAAACTTTAGTAGCTGGCTCTCCTTAGTGGGTACAAACCAGCTCTACACACCCCTGGAGTCTGCTGTTACAGATGACAAAGACTGAGGAGCAGAGAGAAGCCACAGTGTGAGTAGGAGAGGAGTGTAAGTCAAGCTCAACCTACTGTCCCAGAACCTGAGTTAAATTTTTTATCTTGAATATGATTGGACTAGAAAAAAAATGTCCAAAAAAGAAATCACAGGAAAACCTTGTTTAGTAAATACATAATTTCACTTCCCATAATCATAGCTTTCCTTCACCAAGGTGGAGTTTGGGGTAAGCATACCTTGGTGAACCCCGAACCTGCCCTGAGGACAAGTCCTTTTGGATTCCAAACCATATGGACAGTTGCTGACTTGGCTGTGTTATTCCCAGGGCTCCAGGTTGCATCTGTTTTCAGAGCTGGGGGACAGTCACAGATGCACAGAGCAGATGAGTGTCAGGTAGAGAACTGTGGGGGACAGCCCAGCTGTGCCACACCTGCATCCTGGCCACTCTCTGGGGACACTAAGAGCCAAGCAGAGCGCCAGCATCTTACATGCAGTAGCCAGGCAGGCGTCAGGGAATGTCCTCTCTGACAATGAAATGGTACCAGCTGGTCCTGGGGTATCGTTGTGATCCATGGTGGGAGGAAGTCAAGACAGCGCCGATTTCTGGGCTGTTACTCAGGTGTACTTGACCCAAATCGCAGGACATCTCTAATTTTGAAGAGCTCTTTCAGCAATGTTAACTAAAAATAAGATTGGCACAGAGATCAAAGGAAATAACTTTTATCTGGGAAATAAAGTGCTCCAATTCCGGTGTACCAAATCAGGGCAGACTTAAATGGTCCCCTAAGGCAAGTGCAAGCATGAGCTTTTCATAGGTGATTTCCATAGAAAGTTGTTTGGGGAGGCAGTTTATTGGCTAGGAAGAAATCCAAAATGGTAAACCTGTTCTGATTGGTCATTTCATTAAGATACCTCTTAAGAGAGACATAAAAGCTTTGTGGAGGGATATTAACTTGGGAGGTTTCTCCTAGTCTGTTGAAATATTCTGTGGCCTGACCTGGAGCAGAGGATATCCCAACTTGGCTTTGGGAAGCTTCAGTTTTAGTTACTTCAGGTTCTTTCCCAGGAGTATGAAAAAGTGCATGTCTAGTTAAGAACTAGTTGTCATTTTGAAAGGGGATGTTTTAATCCAACTTGAAAGGATGAGCTAGTGAAAAAGGGTAGAGTGATGAGGACTGGCAGTACTTACCCAGTGACCTGTGAAGTCACCAGGCTAGAAAATGCAGCCCCATGATTCCTGGCATGAAGTACTTTCAGACAGGGTGATGGGGACACAGTCACAGCCTGGGTTTGTCATCCTGTGCTCACTCCAAGCCGTTGATCCTTACTGGACAGTGTCTGTGGGGTCCAACCAGGAAACTATTTGTGCACAGAGTCTATGGCCCACTCCCTTCAGCCGTGTGCACGGTCACAACTTGTGGGGCTGCCGCTCTCCTTCCGTCTTCCCTGGGAGGTACTCTGCCCGTGGTTTGCTGAGTTTCTGAGTCTGCAAAGCTGTACTGTCCCTGGTTTACACCTAACGGGTCAGCATGAGCTGTCCCTGTGTCGGCAGAGGCGGCCAGGAGGAACGGCGTCTCTGCTCTCAACAGCTCTCATTTTGGTGTTTGTGGATCAGATCTTTTGCAGTTTGTACAGTACATATTATAGGATGTACATTTGAACATGTGCATGGCTGGGCCCTCCCAGCACATTTATTGCAGTTTTGTCTTCCTGTGGCTGAGTTGGGAGGAGCAGGCAGGGTAGTGTGATGATGTAGTCCGCACCCACAGCTCCACATGTTTCGATGAGAGCAACACATTTTATTGACTCGAGGCTCGTCACTGAAGACTCCATTAACAACAACAACAACAACAAAGAAGTGCTAAAAAATGCTCTCCATTTCACAGCCTCCAAGCAAAATGCTGTCTAGCATCCTGGGGAAGAGCAACCTCCAGTTTGCAGGGATGAGCATCTCTCTGACCATCTCCACCGCCAGCCTGAACCTGCGGACGCCTGACTCCAGACAGGTGTGTGCTCGCTCAGACCTCCCGGGGCTTGGTGGCAAATGTGCTTTGTCACAGTCTGGCTCTTCTCTGAACTTTAGCCACTTTGAAGGGTTACCAGCAAGATGACGGATGAGAATGCTTGTCTTTAATTCTGCTATGTGTGACCTTTTCGGGGGAGAATAATGCATGAAATTGTTTGTTTACCTGCAATGTAAGAAAGAGTGACATATGCACAAATGTCTTCTCTTCATGCCCTTGCCCTTTTATGATCACATTTTATTGGTTTTATAGACCACATTTTCATTTTACCACCTTTAAAATGGATGGCACGGCGTGGTCTCATGACAGTAATATTTCCTCCTGGGAGGTTCATGGTATTGGAAGAGCTTAGAGTTTATAATGTTGTAGGGTTTTTGAGATCTGGTGTGTCTGTGGCTCAGACAGGCTGGAATGAATTCTGAGCTGAGTGAGGCAGCACAACCACGTTTATCAGGCTAATCCCACTTAGGAGGACTGTGTTCTCATCAGAGTCTGTCTTCTGGGCTCTTCTGATTTATTTATTGATTTCTTCAGCTTGAAAAATGGGCATGGAAATAACTGTCCTGTCACCCAGAAGGGCAGTTCTGAAGGTCAAAGGAGGTGAAAATGCTTGTGTGATACAAAGGGGAGCACGAAGTATGAAATCTTTCAGCTCTGCCCAGCAATTGTGGAAATCATATAATTTCATCCATTCTTCTGTCCTGGTGACCCCTAGCTAATCCTTTATCTTGTCATATTAACTCTTCCAATGATGACTTAAGAGCCTTTGAGTCTGTGGATAAGAAGGCTGGGCAGCTCAGCCCTTCTCCAAGATGTCCCTCTTGTGCACCAAGGATGGTCCCCATCCCCTGCCCTAGTGTTCACCCATCCAGTAGCTTGACACAAGGGATGTGAGCCTTGTGGATACAGGAACCTTAGAACAGAAGCCCTTCACTCTGTGGGATCCTAACCCCAAATACCTTCTTCTATCCCCAACCTCTGTGAAAGAGAGAAAAATGATGCCAGGACAGTGGGCCTGCCCTATCTGGGGACAGGAGGGCAGCTGAGTGGGTCCAACTAGCATTTTCCAGCCCTTGAGTTGGGTGGGCCCGAGTCTTGCTGGGGCCATGGACACCCAGTGGCTGGGATGAAGGCACAGCCTGGGGCAAGCTGGGCAGAGGCCAAGTGCAAGGTTCTGCTCTCCATTCTGCTCACTTTCTGTTCAGCATGTGATAAAGTGAGAATGATCTTGGGAGACACTTCCTTCTCTCCCCAAAAAGCAGCCAGGCAGGGCCCACTCCAGTCTACACTTCTATACAGGAGAATGGTGGTGAATCCCTCAGAACAGAAGTGCACGTTATGTATCAGTCAACTCTCGTTTTCTTATTACTCTTACAATTTCTCTGTCACATGAAGGGATTAGGCAACAATCATACAATAATGGCCTTACATCATATTGACCAACTATACCTTCCACTTTTCTTCCTAAGTCACAGCTTCTAAAGTTCTAGAAGCTGTGGGGGGCTGCCTTATAAGCAAAAATGAGATAAGTAAAAGATTAAATACAAAAACTTAATTATGCAAAAATTTAAAAACTAGCTGTTCATTCTTTGGGAATGTTATTCCCCCACTGTTCTCATAGGAGCTGCTCTCCTGTCATCCCAAGGCAAGATTCTAGGGCAACTATTATTAGGTGAAGTCCCGAAGGGTTTGACTCAGGCTGTCCAGTGAGCTCTGCTCTTTTTGGACTCACTTGCATCCTCAAATTCTCCTAGATCCTGAAATTCTGTAAATGCCAACAACGGAACTAGGGATTTAAATGTATTTCATCTTATATTTTAAATCAATTAAATTTTATTTTGTAGATTTATAGAAGCATGTTTGGAAAAATACCTCGGTTGTGGTGATGAGGGCTATGTAAATTCCAGCCATCTGCTCGGGGACAAGGGCCTGAGGACCACGCAGAGAGAAACCTGGCTGTGTTGGGGTGGAGACAAGAGCCATTCTCCCACCCCTGGAAATTTACTTCAATGTCATTACATTGTCTTTAAAGAGATAAAAATAGCTTAGAAGACTTATGTAGCTTTTAAAATTTAGGGCAGGTTCTAATTTACTCACTGTCTACTAAATCGCACTGTGTGCTGCAGTTTATAAAGCTAATGGAAATTTCCCATTTTAAAAATTAACTTGGAATGTCCTCTCTGGTTTTTCAATTGATAAATCATAAAATGGTTCAGATGGCAGTGACTTGGAATCTTGGCTTTCTTGATTTATATAAGCGGGTACAAACTGGTTGAAAAGAGAGAATGTACCACACTCTCCCTCCCCTTGTGGTAGCTGTCGGATCTGCAGTGTGTTTTGGTGCCTGGTTGAGACTTTTTCCGCCCGGAAGAGGTAGAGTTGCTTGCTAAGACCCCGGATGGAGACTGTTTGACTCTAGGTCTGTGATTGTGGTATGAGCCCTCTCACACTGAGAGAGGAAGCTCCCTCCTTCCTCCCCAGTAAATGGGTTTCTGGTGGGTTCTGCTTCATAACTGCTGGCTGGAAGGATTAAAGGAGGTTGTTCTGGCCAAGTAGCTCCAGAGCAGCCATCAGGCTGGGAAGAATCATGAAAGACCATCTATTGTCACGCACTTCCAATTGTTATTTTCGTATATGTACCATATTCCAGAGAAACTTGTCAATTTGTACCACTTCCCAGCAAACAGTTGGCTTTGCAAGATGTGGAAAAGGGTACTAACACCATGTTTGTTTCTTGTTTTGGGTCTGCCAGATCATTGCCAACCATCACATGCAGTCGATCTCCTTCGCCTCTGGGGGAGACCCGGTAAGTCCTTCAGATCCTTTCTCTTCTTGTTGTCGGAGATTTCTGAGAAGGGGACCCAGCTTAAAAAACCCCCAAGACACTATCAAAAGGTAACTGTGATGTCATCTTGATTTCAGAAGCTATTCAGTATTGTTGTATGGGAGGGGAACCTGAGGCAGAGACCCACCATTCTTTTCCATTTCATTAGCCAAAAGCTGTCAGAGATTTTTAAAAATTGGCCTTCTTAAAAATAAAAACCGGCCAATTTTCCGAGTTGCCAGGCTCTTTTCACACACTCGTTCTCCACCCACCCTGCTGCCTTTTCTCTCTCTTTTTGCTTATTGGACCTCTAAGCCCAACCCCTGCTTGCTCCGCGCTCTCATTGAATGTCCATCCCAGCAGAAAAGTCCAGCAAAAAGTTACCAGGGTGAGGTATATAAAGACATCATGCCGTCTGAGCAGCAAAGGCTCATCTCTCACTTCCTCTCCTCCCCAAATATAGTTAAGGCTTGTTTTATGCTGGTTCAGGTAAAGTTTTCACCCGTTCAGGGAGAACATTTTAAAATTAAGAAGATCAAATGAAAAATGGCAGCTGTCTTTATTCTGTTGGAAGAGATTGGTCTGCATTCTATTAGTCAGCTTTCTCATCACTGACACCCACACTTGAAAGGCGGAAAGGCTTATATGGCTCACAATCTGGGGGGTTCAGTCCTGGTTAACCAGTTCCAAGGCAGGAATGTCATGGAAATACGAGACAGAGCAAAGCTGCTTGGTCCATGGCATCTGGGAAGCACAGCAGGGACCAGGAATGACCAGAGATCTGATGTGGCACCAGGACCTCTGACCTGTGACTTCCCTAGATGTATCTAAGCATTGCTTCACTAGCCTGCTAAAGTTCCTTAATCCAAGGAAGCTGGCATGTCAAAATTAATAGTTCTGTATCTTTTGAGATGGCTTCTTTACTTTTTTAGTGTTAAATAGCTTATATAAATAGCTATATAAGTAGCTAATAAAATGATGGTGGCTTATTGGTTGTTGTTTTTTGTAATTTGGCCAAACTCTCAGTAGGAAGTCCTCAGATTTCACTCGAATGTGTATTGGTTCAGAATAGCCGGTGTCACTGCTGAGTTGGATTCCTTCTTATCTTAAGGCTAAGGAGCTTGTCTATTTCTAGCCCCAGGAAAGAGATTTTCTTCCTGACCTTCCGACCTCTTCTCTGGACTCCCACTTGGGTATCCAGTCATAGAACTGCTGTCTACTTACATTGCAGAGATTCACCATTCCAAATGGACAGTACAAAAAGGTTGTACCCAAGGGCTTCTCTTCCCCAGCACAGGCAGCTACCAGGGGCGGGCATAGCTGGCACTGCAGGCTCCTCCAGGGCTGGGAGAGGCTTGGGCCTCCCTTTCTCTCCATTCTGTCTGTCTCTCTGTCTATTTCTCTCTGTCTCTCTCTCTCTCTGTCTCTCTCTCTCTCTCTCTCTCCCTCTCTCCCTCATTCTCTCTCTGGATAAGATCAGTTTCTTTTTTTTCTCATTTGTTGAGTTTATTGTACATTTTAGATATACATTATAGTCACATTCAACATTATAAATTT
>PVIR01037800.1:0-14919 GCA_004026965.1 Petromus typicus | reverse complement strand
TTTTATTCTGATTAAGATTCTTGTTTGCCCACTGCCTTAACAATTTTGGTGGGTTAAGGGGAGTAAAAGAAATGGAAAAGGACTTAGAACTTGCAACTGATTGTTTATAGTTATTTCATTTATTAGTTAATGATAGCTATTTTAATTGACATTCTGGAAGTTTTAAAGTTCTGTATTTTTACTTCAAAATTGAGAGCCACTGAACATTTAGGTTCTGGAATTACTCAGTATTTGGGAGTTCTGTTCCTCCCTAGTTTTGCATGGGAAACAGTTTTGATGATAATTATAAAGAGGATTTTGTGGTAGCTTTGAAACTGCTCAGTGTTGTAAATAGCATTTTGCTACTCAAAAGCCAAGAAAAAGGAATGAATGAACCTTAGTGACATTTTGAAAACACTGAAAGGTAACTTCTCTGAGATGAAATTTATAAATATATAAAAGTTGGTCAGCAATGACTGGATCTCGTGTGCATCTTCCTCAGTGTGACTGAAGAGGTTTTCTCTGGACAGCACAGGAACAATCCCTGTGTGTCCTTCCTCTGCTCATTTCCCAGTGTTTTATACAGTGTCTGGTGGCATCTTTCATTTTCCTTTGAGTAACTGGTGCAATGTTTTTTATTTTTACTTTAATGAGGTTTACTATGTGCTAAAACTAACTTTACAAAGATCTCCAAGCGTATCTTGTGCTGTTTTTATAAATCACATTTAAGTATGTTCCAAAGAAATAAATTCCAAATGTTCACTTGTCTTGCTGAAGAGTGATCTTAGCCTTTACCCATTCTCATTCTTTTCCAAATAACCAATAGCTACTCTCATGCCTATATAGCTAACCCCATAAAACAACAAAGTTTTGTGTATCACTATCTGAAAACTTAAGCATTCATGAAGGAAGATATAAAAGAGCCTGCTTTCTGGTGAAACTTGGGTCAAATTTAGAAGTATATGTTCATTTCCTTTTTCACCTAATACCAAGGTAACGGTTGCAAGACAATAATTTGTGCCAAAAAAATATTTTCAGTTAGGCTGGAAAATAGCACATACCATAAGACATTGTATGTTTTTAAACCCTCAAGACAACAATGGTGTGTACGGTGTGTACAGTCTCATTTTGTACTTCATCCACTCCAAACTGTACAACTTGCCATACGTTTGAAAGTTAGCACATTGATGTCACCAAAGCATAATGATGTTGAGAATGGTTGGGACACACCAAATTAGTTTTACAAGATAAAATGACTATTTGTCTCTGAGTTTGGAATCTAGGGTCAAAGTTAATGCTAAATACAAGTTTACTGCTATTTTAGGCATCTGGATCCTATCTAGCTATTTGTGTTCAATGTTGTAAACCACCAAAGGGCTTTTCTTGGCTTTTAGATAATATTTTCTTGGGCAGATGTATTTCTTGGCCAAGGGCAGAAACATGGTTGAGCCCTGAAAACTGCCTTAAGCCATAGACTGCAGACCTCAATGCAAGTGGAATTCTTTCCTTGCCCAAATTCCCAGGAGCAACAGGAGAGTGTGGAAATCACAGAATAGCTGAAAGTCCCACTGGGCTGCTGCAGTCAGGCGAAAGATGCAGCTTGTTTGTTGAACACAGTAGATGCACCAGTAGTGCCTGCGCTCTGGGAGATGAGGCAGGATGGTCACAAGTTCAAGCCTAACCTGGCTACTTATTTAAAATAATATGTTGAAAAAGCAAAAAAGAGAAGAGCCTATTCAAATACCTCTGTGAAAAGACGCTGGTCTCAATTTCTAGTACTGGAAAAAATAAAAACTCCAGCTGATAATTTTGAGTGATTTTTTGGATAAATCTAAATTGAAAACCCTGGTTTCTGAATCACATTTTATCTGCTAATTATTAATAATTCTGAGCATATAAAGTCCTGTCTAAATAACTCCATTCAATGACTTTTTTTTTTTTTTGTATATAAAGTACCATTTGGAGACAACTAACCTGATAATGAAGAAATTTCATACCAATCTTTATCAGCTGGAGTCCTCCTGACTGTTGCCTCTGACAAAAGACACTGTGTATACGAACAAAGGAACTAAAATTAAAAGCTCTAACAGATATTTGTTAATAATCAATAGTATTTTAACATAGGGCTACCGTAGCCCTGGGAGAAGGGAGAGAGATACATAGTATTATTTCTGCTCTTCTTTGAAGTGAGCATTTTGTGCCACCACTGGAAATGCTATGCTCTGCAAGAAGATACTATGCCAGTGGCTGTGTTTATATACACACAGTTCCATTTAGAAACAAGGTTATAGAAACAAGTTCACAGACCAAGTGAACTTCATTATCCTATGGTTTAGTAAATTAATGGACACTGGCTATCCGGTTTATCTCTGTATGTGGAAATGGAGATGCTAATAACACCTGGTATTCTTTAGCAGTAGGCATTTTTCCCTGAGAGCAGGAGCTCTCCATCACCAATAGATGAGGAATATATGCTTACCACTCCTTGGGATAATTATGACGTATATGTTTCACACTGTGTCTGAGAGTTCTCTTATCAGCAACTGCAGTAACTTATTTGCTAACCAGTGTTTCTTATGATGTTCTTCCTTGCTATCTTTACTCTCTACCCATTGGAATCACCTCCTATAGAAACTGTTTATACCTATATTCTCTTCTTATAACCTATTTTTGAGGAATTTCTCACCAAGATACCTTTTCTAATGCCACCTATTCACACATGTCAGAAAAATACAGGTTCTACCAAGATGGAGACATATTATGTTCGTTGCTCTACAATGAACTCATTACCAACTCTTTTTGTTTTGTTTTGTTTTGTTTTGTTTTGTTTTTTGGGGGTTTTTTTGAGACAGGGTCTCGCTTTGTAGTTCTGGCTCGCCTTGAGCTCAGCCTCAAACTCACATCACAGCAATCCTCCTGCCTCTGCCTCCCAAGTGCTGGGATTACAGGTGTGAGCCACCATGCCTGGCACTATGGTATGTGATACTGGTTGCTGCTGAGTGTGAGTCTCCATGCCCAGTATTGGTATGTGGTTACCAGGGGAATCAAACCCGGGCCCTTGTGCTTGCAAGACAGTTGCCAAAACAACTGAGCTAAATCCCTGGCCCTCATTACCAACTCTTGCATACCAAGATCTGTCTTTCTGCAGCACAGTAGTTTTGCCTTTTCTCCATTTACATCTAAATTTGTCCACCAATATTCTAGCTAGAATTTCACTTCTGTGCTTTTAATAATCTTATCAGTCATTATCTGACCAGTTTTACTCAGCATCTATTAGTTCTATGATTATATAATTTAAGACTCTTCATAGCTTTCTACATTCACTAATTTGGAGACATTGTCCCATTTAATGTTTTTAAATAATACTTGAAGCATACTGACTCTGGTAATTATATTTTCATATTAGAACTTTCTCTCAATGTCCAGTCTGTTAGATACCATCACCTATTTGACATCTGCACTTGGAGGTCTATTAGGCACTTTGTGTCAAAGGTCAAAGCTGAACACCTCATCTTTTCCAGCCAACTTTCTCTTTCTATAACCTTCTCTGTTTCAGATGTCTCTGATGACAGTTTTGGCCATCTAGTTTCTTAGACTTAAAACTTGGAAGGTATCTTCTATTCCTCTTTAACCCTACAATCTATAATCAATGTATTAGGAGATTCTTGTGTCCCTAAATTTAAAATATATTCAGAATCTGACCACTTAGCAGAGCCCTCTCTACAGGCAGTGTTCATGCTCAAGCTGACTCAATCAGCTTTCATCTATAGTTATTAGTGCTGCTCTGACTGTTCTTCTACTGCTTCCCCCTCACTTCCTGCAGCCATATTAACAGATTTGGTGCAGTCATTCCTCATCAGATCTATTGTTAGTTCCGTGTCAGCTGTGTTCTGTAGTAGGAGAACACATAATGAGTAAGTCAGTCTAGCTCATATGTCTTGGGGTTTAAGTATACTAGCTTTTGAGGTACTGAAGTTTTAAGATAATATAATTGATTATACATATCCCAAGATACTCCCCCTGAATTCTGTGTGTGGGCCTTCTGTGCTTCAGGTAGGTAGAGGAAGGAAGGAAGAGATAGTGCCTATGGTGAGAAAGCCAGACTCTGAGAAATGCTATTACATGCTGACTTATTCCTCATTAATTTAATAATATATTATATCTACCTAGCTTCAAGGGATACTGGGAGATACAAATGCTTTGAGAAGTCTGCTGTGGACTTTAAAAACAACTGAGGTTGTGTTTTTTTGTTTTTTGGTTTTTGTTTGTTTGTTTGTTTTTGTATTGTCTTGGGTTTTGTATGATTTAGGAAATTACAGGAGAATGTACATTGTGTAAATAACAGTTTCAACCATAGATAGTATAAAATTATACACAATTTACGCTAAACCTTAGTTGTGCCCATTTCTGAGCATTTTAATCAAAAAAGTTACTAGAGCCACATATTTTTTTAAATATTTGAATAAAGGCTATTTATTGCCATCAGCTCAGGAAATGACCCAGTGTGGCCTTGAAAGACAGAATTAATTTGCAGTGACTCCAGCAGAAAGTTGGCTTGCTTTTAACTTAATAACTTGAGAACTGTCAGTATCCTTTGAAGTTAATGATAGTTGTAAAGTGCAAATAAAAATTTTCCTAAAGGAAATCAAACACACTAAGGCTAGTAAATGAATTTTCTGTCACTAAAACGATTAATGTGTGTGTGAGGGAAGGCTATTGGGGTTGGATGGTGTTTAGAATTTCATTGTTATTTCGTCTCTTATCTCATTTTAACTTTTGAATTACAGAATGCCCAACAAGTTTTTCCATTGGAAATTAAATTTAAAGCATTTAGTGGGTTCCTTGTGGTGTATAGAGTATTAGAAGCAAAGGTATTTTGTGTTAGTATTTGTGTTGGAAATACTTGCATTGCAAGTGCCACCTCCGGAGCAAATGTATTTGCACAGCAGGACTTCACACAGCAAATTAATGCATAGCTACTTGCTTCAGTCTTTCTGCTAT
The DNA here is from genome assembly GCA_004026965.1 of Petromus typicus. Lineage (NCBI taxonomy): Eukaryota > Metazoa > Chordata > Mammalia > Rodentia > Petromuridae > Petromus > Petromus typicus. The sequence goes on along the minus strand of PVIR01037800.1, from coordinate 9,939 downwards.
GGGAGGTGATTTTTCCAAATAGGTATATGAAGGCTTATTTTAATTAGGTTTTATTTTCTTTAATGAGTAAAGTAACAGGCAGAACCAAGAACAAAAGATTTATCAGTACAGAAAGAACAGGCCACTGTTTGTCCAAGTTATGTAAAGTAGCAAGTGGGTCATTTTGAGGAAGCATTGGGCCACTTATCATACATATATGCAATATAACTGTTTCTAATTTCAGTCTCAGGTTATTAGCAGCATGGAAGCTCCTAATGAGGCTGGAGAATCTTTCTTGCATAGAAGCACCCCATCTTTTCATTTCCAGTTATGCCACTCATAGTTCACTTCAGCAGAAAGCAGCACTTTTGATATTTTTTTTCCTTGTGGCTCATTTGTGGGTTTATTTCTATGTAATTTACTGATGCAAGGAGATGCAAGGTTGACAGCCCCCGGGACAGCTATTTCCTGTCAGTGCCTGTGTAAATAAAGTCAGCAAGCAAGAACTTTGTGTTTTCTGGGAGCTTTGGTGATTTCAGGCTTCCAGACACAGAAATAAAATGCTTCTGGAACAGTGGTTAATATGTTTATCCTCCCCAAATTCCCCAAAATGCAGTAGCCGAGTTAATTTGATTAAGGCTTACTTAGGAGAAATTAAAGGATTCTTTCTCATTATGGCTTTCATAAGTGCTACCTTTTCAAAACTTCAGTATTTGCTGCAGTTTAGTGCTTTTAGAATTGCCTGATTATAAGAAATACATGCTTTGTAAAATGTAGTTTCTTTTTTTTATTATTCTTCCCTGAGGCCTGGATGAGGCCTGCACTTTTGGTAGGTTGGTTGTTTCATAGAATGCTAGGATCCAGCCCAGGGCCTCACACATGGCAGGCAAGTGCTCTCTACCGTTGAGCTGGATCCTTAGCTCCAGAGTTTCTGTACTTTTTAAAAAATTAACTTTATTGTGAAATAGGTATATATTCTATATGTACCACGATCATGCTCAACATTGACAATTTATACCAGTATATGACATGACTTGATTCTCATTTTTTCCTATTCCCCCACCTTCTAACCTCACCCTCTATATACATAAGCTCTATTTCCCTTTATTGTTACCATCACGATATTTTGTTTCTCCTCATTACCCACCCTTACCCACATTTCCCTCTGAATGTTCTATTTTACAATATCTAACATATATTCTAGAGCTCATTTACATTTTCAGCTCCTCACATCAGAGAAAAGACACAGTATTTACACAACTGTGACCGATTTATTTCACTAATGAGTATGTCCTGACTTTTAACACATGTTGCAGGTTGTTTGTAATAGACAAGTTGAAAAAGCAGTTTTCTATATGAATAGGCATTCGTGTGGACTTTAGACTAAAGCATAAAAGGTTAGTATTATCTTTGCACATCCCTCATTGCTCATTATGGAATGTTTATTACCAGATTATATTTGTAAAAAGCATTCGGTCTCCATAATGATATAAGCACTCAAGTAGGTTATTTCTTACTTTATAGCTTAAAGAGCAATAGAGAATTTTGTCTAATAATATTCAAACTCTAAAAGTAATTAAAGGCCTTTGAGAAGCCACTGATGGCAATTACATGTCTTTCTCATTACTGTATGTGGGAGGTTATTCATCTTTTCCAGAACATTCATTTCCTTTAGAAGAATAATAAATTGTCAAAGTACTCCTTTCCTTAAAAAGCTACCTTTTAATAGGATGTAGAGGTAAAAGTATATGGAAGTGTTTTGAGAAATTTGGGGATATAGTCTCAGAGAGCACAGGAAATAGATTCCTCTACACTCACACCAAACAAAAACATTCCAGAGCCTAAAACACAATTTTAATGTAAAAGAAAATAATATACTGATGAATTTTATTTTAGTAATTTTTGCTTGTTCTGTTTTCAAAAGCGTGTCAAGCTAGTATAATGAAACATGTGATCCTTCTAGACTAATGACATGTATGAAAATGAAATCTAAGTCAACAATAGATTATGAGCCTACATTCTATTAGCTAATGCATATATATATTTCATCCATTAATCCTTTAAGGATGTAATTAAGAACTTTTGATACTCTGATATTATCCCAAGAATTTCACTTAATCTTTCTGGGTTGTATAAATTGCAAGATTTTTAGTCTGTTCCAAAATCACTTGGTGGTTTATTTTTCACCATATTTTGTTACTCAGAATAGCTCAAAATAATTCCCACTTCTTGCCTCATTTTAAAACTAATACATATAACCTCAGTTCTGAGGGGTTTTTTTCCAAATAAAATGTGAAGCATTGGAAGGCTGCAGAGATCCACAAGGAAGAGACAGGCCAGTATATTCTGTAGTTTATTTTACAGTAGCATTTTATGACAGATGTTTCAGGATTTAAAGTATGGTAAGAAAGCTTAAAATATGTTATTCTCTAGTCTATCAAATTATGCCTGCTTGAAGCCCTGGATTATTTGACCATATCCCATGACATTACTTCAAACAAATTTTAAATGTAGATCAAAGTAAATTGAGACTGCTTTTTTTTTTTAATTTGAGAAATTCAAAAATATTTTCAGAATCTTCAATCTGTTAAAAACATAAATCAGCATAATTTCTTTTCTGGGAGTTTTAAAACTTCTTTCATTGTCCTTTTTTTCTTCAGTCTTGCACATTTCAAGTCATTAACTCCACTTTGCTTATCAAAATATGTAAGTGCCATTATAAGTAATAGTCCAGAGTGGAGAGGTGGATAGCTCCTTGGACATGGTTAGACACTCTCCCTTGACAGAAATTTCTAAGTTGTTAATCTTGACCTCTTGGCAGGCTGGGGAGTTAGCTCAGTGGTTCCGGCGCCTGTCTTGCTAGCACAAGGACCCGGGTTCAATCCCCGGTAACCACATAACAATACTGGGTGTGGAAACTCACAGCAGCAACCAGTACCCACACACCATGGTGCCGGGCGTGGTGGCTCACGCCTGTAATCCCAGCACTCAGGAGGCAGAGGCAGGAGGATTGCTGTGATGTGAGTTTGAGGCTGAGCTCAGGGCCAGCCTGAACCACAAAGTGAGACCCTGTCTCAAAAAACCTAAACAAAGCAAAACACTTGATCTCTTTATTTTTGCAAAAACCTGTAAGTGGCCTTCATACTTAAATGAAAGGACATGAAAGATAATTTGAAACATTACCTATAAAGATTCCTCTTTCGCATACCAGGTCCAACAAGAAAGAAATATCTAAGGTGAAATTGCTATATAAATACACTGATGTTAGTACCAAAGGTTTATGGCACATTGCCAGCTCTAGAGTTCGCAAGAGGCCAGGTTCATACTCTTGTCCCATAAGATCAAACCAGGGGATGAACAGCGGTGAAGGCAGAGAATAAACTTTACACAGCACACCATAAAGAGGAGCATAGATACGGAGGTTCAGGGTATGTTTTCAAGGGGCCAAAGAGAACTTGGGGGTTTTATAGCACAGAGGGAAGGCCAGGATTAAGCGATTGTGCAGCCGCATAGCTGGCAGCATAAGCAGATGTGGTCAACTTGAGGTCTGGTTGATCAATGTTCTTTTCATGACTCATTCTATAAGGTCCTGGGAGAGTTACACTGTGTGAGTGGGAACTCTATTCCCATCATCAAGTGCTCACTCTGCCTAAGGAGATCATATCAGTTCCTGTCTTGGGGCAATTGACCCTCACTGATGGGTGACTTCATTGTGAGGTGCTCAGCAAGCTTCTGTTTTTCCTGGAATCCAAGGTGACTGCAGATTTAGAACAATGTCTGAGACTTCTGGGCATTGGTCCAGAGACCTGGACTGAATATTGTAAAACTTGGGAATCATTTGTCTCTGCAAATCCTGAAATCAAATACAATGACTTTTATTTTGGTGTTATCCATCTTGAAAGGAGATGAGGTAGCCTAAGTAAATCTTAGACTATTCAACTTTCTACACAGACATCTTTATGTGATCAGCCTGCCTCAGTGCAGAGCTGTGTGGGGATCTCACAGAAAGTTCAAAGGGGAAAGTGGAGGGTAAATATGCCAGACTCAGTCCTGCCTTTACTTCCCCACTGAGCACCACAGGCCTAGCATCTGGCTCCCTGATACAGTAATGCATATTCTACAAACTTTGCAAACATCACCCTGTTGAATCTGAAGTTTGGGTTTTATTCGTCCATTATATTCTATTTCCAAAGAATTTGTATAGAATGAAGAAACGTTCACAATGATGTAATGAAAGAAAATAGTGAAAAACATAATGATGTAATGAAAGAAAATAGTGAAAAACACAGACTATGATCAAAATACAGCACAGAATAAATAAAAACTATCAGTACTAAAGCTAGTCACAGATGTCCCCATTTTGTGTAGGAAAACTCCTAGAAGTACACAGAGAACCCCAGTTATCTTGGCAAAGAAGAATAGATCAGACAAAGCATGACTAAAAAAACATAGGAAAGTAACAGGAATTGGCTCTTACCTTGGTATTTCTTGAGAGAAGGTAAGATAGGTTTAAAACAAAAAGGAAAGTAGACTAAGTAGGAAATTAAAGGTGAAGGAAATCAACAGCATGTAACAGTTTATTGAGGTATTCAGATGGTAAAGATAATCAAGAGACACAGAATCGATGATGTCTACTCTGAAAACTGAAGCTCTTGGCAAGTTGTGATATGACTACTTCCCGTTCCCTATCTGAACAGCATGCTCTAGACAGTGAGGGACTCCTGTAATACTCACGCCAGGCTAGAGAGACTGAGAAATGAGCACGAGATAGGAGCAGGTACAGTGGGGTGGACACCTCAGATATGTACCTAAATATGTTGGGGTGACTCCAGAAATGTGGAAAATCTGGGATGTTCCATGTCATAACTGGTTTTGGTTATACATACACATGCACACACCCCTAAAGATACCAAGTGAACGACAAAGACAGGAGGGCTATCTCTAAAGGTTGAATTTGAGATTGTTACACTTTCTTTGTAATGAAGAAAAATGTATTAATGTCTTGACAGATAAAGATCATTGTCAGGAATGTTCAAAAATAATTCTAAATTTGATAGAAGACAAATAATGCCCAATACTCTGTTTAGAAATCTTTCACTTCCCCAAACTAGCCACACTAGTTATATTAGAGAAAAAATATATTCTTCCATCTATTGTAAAGAAACAAAGTCCCTGAGTTTTCAAATGACTATGTGTTGCACAAATAACATACACGGGATCATGCAAAGATTCCAGCATTTCAAAGTAAGGGAGTCACTGTAATGATTTTGTATTCATCTGTACAATTCTTTTAGCTATCAATCACTTATATAGTGATTCTTGGCTTCTTCCCTTCTTTTAAAGACAGAGTTTTTTTGTACCTTCGAAATAACACCAATGAAACTATAATGTGTATAACCTCAAAATATTCAGTTTCGGTTGTCAGATAAACAGTTCGAAGGCCACCTCCGCCCATTCCTCCTGTGTGACCTTGGGAATGTTATTTGAGGCCTTTGCAGCTGTGTTTACCCATATGCAAATGGAGATAATGATGCTTTCAACTTCTGGGGCTTTTGTGCGGATTACATGAGGTAATAAACATAACAAGCTTAGCATAGTCCTTGGCCAATTGTACAAAAATAAATTGGCTATTACTGATATTTTTATAATAGAAACTAAAGGTGAAAAGCATTAAGAATGAAATAAAAAGCATGTATATTATCACCTCCAAGGCATGATATTATTATTTTGACATTTTTAATTTTCTCTGCTTAGACAAAATATACAAAAGTGAATCTATACATATTATGTTTCAATCTGTTTGTTAAGCTCTATATAAACCAATCATTTGCTATTATTAAATACTGTTCCTAAATATAATTATCAGTGGCCACAGTTTTCCCTTTCTATTAAAGCATCCTATTTTAATTAAATGATATTGTATTTTCAAATATAGAATTTATTTCTAAATCATTAATATTTTCAGGAGGCTATAATCATCATTTTTATAGTAAATGTCTATATTCATTTTATTACTTTTAATTCTTTTCTACAGTTAGAATTAAATCAAATGCTGTTTATAATATATAATACATTTTTAAAGTGTTGGTAAACTTTGCACCAATTATCATACTTTGTAGTACATGAAATAGTTTTTAAACATTCACTTTTCCCTTGTAAGCAAATAACAACACCTTTTAATATTTTAGCTCACTCCTTTGAATTAAAAAAAAATGACTACTTAGATTTTCTCCTATATATGATATGAGCCTTTGACTCCTCTGGGATGCGTTTACTTCTTCCTAAGTGAGTATGTCCGCTGCCGTGGCTTCTCTTGTGCACATTCCTGGGGTGACGAATGTAACGCAGAGAACATATCTCTGCCAGTATCAGGGGCCAGCGACAGTGAGGAGCAGAGGCACATTGAAATGTGCACAATTTCCCCTGGGACCCTGGAGTTCAGAAGTAAACATTAGGAGGCAAGGAAGAGAAACTCGCAAACCCAAACTTATACCATGAGAACTGACATTCCTTGAGCATTTTGAAAAGAGGTAAAGAATTCTGGTTTTGCTTGTTGAAGAGGATAACTGGTTTCATTGGAGCTCGGTGCTGCTGCTTTTGGATGGATTGGGTAATGCTGCTTGTTGCTCTGGCAGTGAAGTGGATCTGGGCTCAGGGAGGTGTGCCTGGGCTCACCTGGAAGTAGCCAAACAGAAAATATTTAAAAGGAAAGAGTGTGAAGGTAAATAAGGAGGGGAAAATGAATGTGGTAATAATAAAGAAAAAAGAAAACAAAGATTGTGTATATAGGGGTTGGAGGGTGCAGGGCGAGGGGGGGAGGGAAAAAATGAGAATCAAGTCATGTCATATTCTGGTACAAACTCTTAATGTTGAATGTGATTATCATGTGTATTCATAATGTACTAATAAAGATATTTTTTTTAAAAAGTGCAGGTTCTGGGATTCACCTTCAGATCTGACTCACGTCCTCCCTCCTTTCGCCTTTATACTCAGGTTTCTCAACTTTGTTATCTTGCTGATTTCTGCCACATCTGCATCCCAAATGTTTCTTTACATTGATCTCCCATGCTTTTTGTTGTTGTAGTTGTTGTTGTTCTTTTATTTTGTTTTTGAGACAGGATCTTGCTTTGTAGTTCAAGCTGGCCCTGAGCTCAGCCTTGAACTCACAGCAATCCTCCCGCTTCTGCCTCTGAGCCACAGCACCCCAGCACTATGGTATGTAGTTCTCATTGCTGGTGGGCATGAGTCTCCATGCCCAGGATTGTTATATGTATTTACTGGGATCAAACCCAGGCCTTAGCACTTGCAAGGCAGGCGCTGGAACCACTGAGCTAAATCCCCAGCATTTCTGTGTTTATTTTTGAAAATTTATTTTGTGCAGAGAACTTTTTATCTCTAGCATAAATAGAAAATTAGTACTATTCACTATATACAGATTAAGCTAAGTACAATTCATGGCCCTCCTGGGCTCCTTGGAAACATCTCTTAGAACCCTCTACTCCTTGCCCATCTCCTGCCAGAGACCAGGTCTCCATGCCTGAGGGACATGGCTGCAGAGCTAACCTGGAAAAGACATGGTTGGTGGGGACAATAGTAAAAGACTACAGGATTTTCCTATGAACCTGAACCTTTGCGCATCTCTTCTGTCGGTATCTTTATTCTCATTCTATTCTGGATGTTTCCTAGGAGTAATTAGGGGACAGTTTTTACAGTGAGAAAGGCATGTCAAGATTACGAGGCACCACCATGGCTAGAAGGACATGTTCTACATGTCTCACTGAGCTTGAGCTGTGACGTAAAAGGCCAGAGTTTCAACACATGAAAACACAAGCAGCAGCTTCCTTCTCTGGGTCACTCCAGGCTGCCTTTCCACCCACTGCCCCAACATGGCTAGTCAGGCCTGTGGTTTGCCGTTACCAACAGATTGAGCCCGCCTGGACAGACTTTGTCTGGTAACATTTTCTTCATCGAATATAATGACAATCTGAATAAATTCAAGACTACTGAATATTCCTCCTGTTTTATTACTGAAAAAAATAAGCATTTTGATTCTTTGAACATGTAACAAAAAATCCTTCCTCACGTCAGTTTCTGTTTGTTCTTGTGGGACATGACAGCTCTCTGAAGAGAACCAGCCAGATTTAATCTGACAGGCACAGACGGGGAAGAGTACTACCAATCTAATTATCCAGTAATCTAGTCAGAATGGGAGTAATTTGAGGACTTTCCCAGGCAACTAATCACATTTCCTGTGCATTAGCAGCCACACATGGGGAGCTTTTAGGAGCAAGGTCTGTGGCCTGTGTAGGCTTCAGGAGTTTCATACTGGTGTAATTTCCTTGTTGACTTTCCCCAAAGTGAGGTCTGCAGCTGTAGTTGTTTTCTTCTCTTTCCTACTCTTCTTCTCAGTGGAGGTTGTCTTGGTTCAGTATCAGGTGCAAAGTCTGAGGAGCTTTTGACTTTCATTGTAGAATGCAGCAGAGAAAGGCGTGGGGATCCCTTCTGTAATCCATTCTCTCATGCAGTGACAAATTAAGGAGGGCAATCTTCAGGAGGAAAAAAATGAGACAGAGAGGGCAGTTATTTTCTTGGAAGGTATTATCTATAAACTGTTTTGCATGTCATTTCTTTATCAACATGAGTAATTTGAAAGGGAGGATTTCCAGAGAAAAAGCAAGAGAAATGAGACTGTTAATAGATAATAAGTTTATTAGTATCCCTGAACATCAGGCTATAGGCAATGTTGTTCATGTCTCATTTCTGTAATCACATTTTTATTATGAAATGTGAAGACTGACCAAAAAGAAAACATAATACAAAAAGTGGGGTTGTTAATTAATATCTTGCTGTTTTCTATCTCTAAAACTTTCCATTTAGGAGATTATCACACAATTCTTATAAACAGGATATTTTTCCAGTGGATTGGTGTCTGAAATATCATTACATTGACAGCACTGCATGTCGCTTCAATGCCCCTATTGTGAATACTCTTCCAATATGTCACAATTATTCCTAGTCAATGAGAATATAGGCATTTGAATTTAGTATAAGGGCTTTCCAGTTGCATATGGGTTTATGATGTAACAATTTCCCTCATCCTCAATAAATTGGCTTCTGAAATAACTACTAACAATAATCACATATTCCTTATAAAAAGGATATAATATGAAATGCTACATAAAATTGTTGTGTTTTTATTTTTAACAAGGTTCAATCACACTTTCTACCTCTCAGCTGAAATTTTGTGGGCTTAAAAATATCCTTACTAGGTATGGAGGTTCACTGCTATAATCTCAATGCTCAGGGGACTGAGGCAGGATAATAACAAAGTTCCAGGCCAGCTTGGGATACATAGTAAGTGTAAGGCTAGCCTGAACTGCATAGCAATTCTATGAACTAGCATCTCTCTTCAAGCAAACAAACAATAACAACAAAAACCTCAAACAAACAAAAAGCTCCTGCTTTCTTAACTGGGGAAATTATATACTTTTGGTGGTCATTGTTCTGTTTCAAATTATGTTGTATTCTTGTTTGTTTTGGGTCCAGATCTCACAAATACCACTGACAGGTCTTTCTCTAAGGAGTTCAATAAAAGTGTAAACAAAAACTGTTTCATACATTATATAAATATGAGGATTTAGCAAACACTATAATTTTGACCACAAAGTACAGATTAAAGAAGGGTTAAATCTAAAAACATAAAACCATATGGTTTTTATGGTTAGCACTATCATCAATATTTCATCAACCTCAGTGTATCTCAAACAAGTAAATTCACCATCTGAAATATCTGCCAGATAGAAATTATCTTTGAGAGCATCAAGTTTGTGTTTCCTTGTATAAAGTTTTCATCTGTGCATGTGAAGACATTCATGGAAAACTGACATTATGATTCTTAATTCTTACAGGAGTATTGCTTACACATTGTTCAATATTTCCACAGTCAAAATGAGAAAAAAA
>PVIR01037799.1:0-15060 GCA_004026965.1 Petromus typicus | reverse complement strand
AGTCAGTCACCGCTTGGGGAGCCACAGGACACCAGCTAATCTGCTCAACGTTCCTGTGGTAAAAGAGCAGGAAGCTAAGGGTCATAGGTGGCAGCAACCTTGCAACAGTCATTCAGCTACTAAGAGGCAGAACATAGATTTAAACTGGGGTCTGCAGGATGTCAGAGCCTGAGCCCTCTCACTCTCCAGGGGCAGAGGCTCTTCTGGGCCCGCTGGCCAGTAGTAAAGATTCAGCCCTGAGCATCTGCTCTGCCCACCACTCTGTACCCAGCCCTGCGCCAGTCTACAGCCACAGAGCCCTGTTCTACCCTTCCTGGGCCAGTGCAGAGGAGGCTAAAGGGCAGCCTGTGACATAGCTACAAATCACCTCCAACATCCATGTGCAGCCAGGGGAGAAGGCGGTGGTCCTCTCCTCTCCAGGGACGCACGACGGTCCAGGCAGAGTTTCATTCTAAGTCTCTGCTTTGGGAGGCGAAAAGAGAATTTGAGTTCTTTTCTCTTTTGGCTTCTGAACACAAAGCTCATTGAGAAAGACAATGAATAACTGAAGGGGCAGCCAAGCCGGTGGTGTGCATGCCAGGGTGTGCTCAGCAGCTTGCCGGGGCTTGGCCTGGCCGTCAGCAGCTCCCGCACAGCAGGCCAGTGCCCATCCTCCTGCCTCGCCTGGGCCAGCTCCCCCACGGACCAAGGCAGTCATCCATCCACTCCCCATATTCTGACCAGCAATGGCCCTGCATCCGGGGTAAAGTCCTAAGGCTGGGGCTACAGTGTGATGGGGAAGACAATGGTAATGAAAGCTCAAGGCATACAGGAAGAGTCCTGGAAGACATGAGGCTCTACTGGCCTGACCTGGCCCTGGGTTGGGGGTGAGAGTGTCCTGACCCCTGCCGCGAGGCTAGTGAATCCCTGTGGCTAAAGAGTGCTAGTTAGATGAGAAGCTTGCAAGTGTGAAGGGGGCCGCACGATCTATCATCCAAATGGAGGCACCTGAAAATAAAAGCTATTGATCACAGTAAGATGTCAATAAGCCAGCTGCACACTGACCCTGTGCATGGGAAAGGGGGTCACGCCCAGAGGACACACAATGGCAAAGGCCCTGGGGAGAGAGATGCAGAAGGCCTACTCCAGATGACGGAAAAAGGCCCCTGGGGCTGGCGCTAGAGGAAAGGAGAAAAGGGGGCAGGCACCCAGGTCAGCTGGCCACAGGGGAACCTGAGCAGGATGTTACCATTAGTTCCCCCCAGAAAATGGAACCCACTAAAGAAGTTTGTCTGATTTCAGCCTAACTAAAAATAAAGGGCGGAGAGGTGGGCACAGGAACCAGGTGTGGCTAACACACAATGACACCTGCAGCTCAGCAGGGCCTGACTACACCCACAAGAGAGCAGGGGTGGTGTGGAGAGATAGCAAAGAGGAGATGGAGACAAAAGCAGCTCAGACCGTGGTGGAGGTGGAGACAGAAATGGAAGGACAAGAGAGACACTCGGGAGAAGCCAGCCCGGGTCTCACCCTGGAGCCAAGAGAATCCAGCTGGGAAGCTGCCATCCACCGACACACAGCTGGCCTACCAGGCATCGGAACGGTGCCCACACCAAATGAAACAAGGGGGAGGGAGAGAGGGCACTGCCTTCCCACAGGACTTCAACAGCCCTGGGCAGGTGCCATGCTGGCCCAAATCTTGCCTTCCTAACCTTGTTTCACTGTAACATCTGTCAATTCCCAGTGGCTCCGGGAAGAAGCCCACGGCCAACCACGCTCAGCGAGAACTCAGTTTCCAGACAGCTCACCTGGGAGGCATTCTGGGGAGATCAGACCCCCACCTCACCGCCTGTCCCTCGGCTGCTTTCTGCACCTCGCATTACTCACCTCCTTCCTATCGCCTTTCTCCATCCTCCACGTTGTCCATGCTCTAGGCAGTGGTGGGGAATCTAAGGCACATGTGCTGCAGCCAGCAATTTGCTACCACTGAAAGCTCTAAAAGGTTCGCCATCACTAGAGGAACGTCTGCAGGAACAACGAACACACAGCACCAGGAGACGGGCTCTAATTCTGCTTCCACCACCTGGGAGCTAAGGACCAAGGCCTTCAAGCTTCCACACCCACAAAGCCCCTGCTTTCCACAGAGGCGCACCTGCTTGCTCCCTGGGCTTCAACGAGGATCAAATGATAGCCAGTGGGAGAGCAACCTGAGGGGTGCCATCCCCCAAACGGGCCCACTCGTAACAAATGCTGAAAATACCGATCCCACCCAGGCAGCCGCCTGTTCAGGAGACCTGGGTGGGGCCCGCAAGTCGGTGCCTTTCTATGTACTCCAGGGGAGTCCTGTAATCAGGCAAGCTTGGGCAACTCCAGGCTGGAGAAAGGCACGGGAAGCCCACGGCGCCTCAGCTTCTGCACAGCCAAGGGGAACGAGGGTTTGCCAGCAGCGCTTTTTGGTTCATCCACACAGCAGCAACATCTGGCCACATCTGGGGAGCCCACCAGGCCCAGGACGCTGGCCTGGGAGGTTTACTTCCATCACCCTGGTTAATCCTGGCAACAATCTGTAAGATAGGCTGCCATTTTTTTACAGATGAAGAAATAGGTTTATAGGAAAATGGCCAGGCTTCCCCTAACCCAACGCTGGAGTCCAAAGCCAGGCTCTTCCCACCCAATGGCCCACAGCCTGGGCAAGCAAGACCCACCCTCCTGCAAGGAGAGAGAAATCAAAGGCAGCTCCAAGTAAGTTTGTTCTTCCATGTCCTCTGGGCGGGAGTGTGTCCCATTCATCCTACAGGACCACAGGGCACCCGACTGCAGGGAGACAGGGGCCACTGTCCCCAGATATGAGGGCAACAAAGGTCCTGGAGTCTGTGATCTACAAAGGGTAGCGGGACCTACGAGGCATACAGCAGCCTCAGGGGGTGGGAAACACTCTCCTAAACACCCGATGAAGGAGTGAGGGGCTCGGAGAGTATTCAGGAAGGAAGGGTGTCTGAGATCCTAGAACACTGTGCTCAGGATCACAGCCCACAGCTCCCTGGACACCTCCTCACCCTCACACAGGCCCTGCTTAGAGCGCGCAGCCGGCCCCACACCAGCAGCTCCTATCTCCTTGGGGAGGAAGCAATTTTTTCCAGCAGGAGGAAGCTGCATCCACCCGGCCAGCCAGCCAGCCCCTCAGATGTCTCAGAAGTAGAGGGAAAACACATGGGTCCCTGTTCTTCCCAAGCCCCTCCCTCCCACGCGGGGGAGGAGCACAATGGTGACAACAGCTGGCACTTATTTTATACACACTTAATTCTGAGGCCCACAGTCTTCACAGCAAGCTTATTAAGAGATAGGTTTCTTTAATCCCCATTTCAGAGAGGAAAAGCTAAGGCTCAGGGGATAACTCAGCCACCAAAGAGCTGGGCCCAAACCAACCAGGAGTTCCCCAACACCGTAGCCCAAATTCTTTCCATTACTGTTTTCTTTCCCTCACTCGGCACTTCTGCATTACTCTGTGGAGAGACCAGACCAGGCCCCATGAAAGAACAAGAAATGGCCTCACTCTCAGGAGTCCGGATTAGCTGACAGACACACGAGACCGTTGGGGAGGAGTGCCTCTCAGGGAGCACCGAGGGGGCCACACACAGATTCCTCCCGGGCGGCAAGAACAAGGCTCAGAGTGCAGCCCACACCTGCAGCACAGACCAGTTTCGGAGTCAGGGTGAAGCTGTGTCTAGTGACTGACAAGCTAGATGGCTGACTTCAGAGTCCAGCACTCAGGGTGAGGGCAGGAATCAGGACAGAGGACGCTGCTATTAGCAAGGAAGAGCTGGGACTCAGTTCCAAAGAAACCAGGAAGCATTGCATTAGTCTCTAACTCCCTGCCAAAAATGTGTCACACACTAACCCTCTGGGAAACAGCCTGAGGACAGGAAGAAGGGAGACAGCAAACCCTGGGATTCCCTACTCCCCCCCAGGGACCAAACGTTACAACCCCCCCATCCCCAAGGCTAATGCCGGGGCAGTTCTGAGGAAGGGAGAGGCAGGACCTACTCAGAAAAGGATCTTCTCCACCAGAACACGCTGGAATTTCTCCTTCGCTCCTCAGCCCTAGCCTTGCCCAGAGCTGTGTGGCAGCCAGCAAGCATCGGACATGGTGTGTCCCTGGAGACCCAGCTGGCCAGCCCACCAGCCTCTACAGACAGCTACTGGGGCAGAGGGGCCAGGGGCAGAGACAGAGTGGTGTCCAAGGCCTTCTGCTGACCTCTCAGCCTACCTCAGGGACTCCAAGTGCCACATTCAGTATATACATACAACCCAGCAATTCCACTCCTGGTACACACCCCCCATCAGTGGTAGAGTGCTTGGTGGGATGAGTGAGACGCTGGGTTCAATCCCCAGCACCACAAAACATAAAAAGGTGTAAGATGTAAAATTTTGGAGCTGGGTGTAGTAGTGCACCTGTAATCCCAGAACTCTGGTGGCAGAGGTAGGAGGAATGCGAATTCAAAATCAGCCTGAACTACACAGAAAGATACTGTCCAAAAAAGGTTAAATTTTCTATGTTTTACCCACCAAAATGTGTACATAATTGCACATAAACTTTTATGCCTGGTGGGGGTGGGGCAGGGCGGGATCAGTTGTTACCGGTGCAGACTTTTTATTTTGTCATAAACAGGCCACAAAGTTTTATGACAAAACCAAGCAGGCAGTGAAGGTTCATCAACCAAGAACGTTTCTAATAAAGCTGTTTAAGAAGTCCCAGTTAGAGCAGGACTGTGTTATTTCAACTCTTTTCACCACACCAGCCGTCCCCAGAAGCAGAGGAGGCAGACCCCGCCAACTGCTCAGGACCTTTGTGGAGGAGCAGAAGGGAACAGCACCAGAGCTCACAAGCACACAGACACACACACCCCCACATGGCAGGACAGGGGTGATGTCCCACCCGCACCTCACCCTGGCCGACTCCAGGGTGACTCAGGAGTCACTCAGGAAGGAAGCCAGCCAGCCTGTCTTCCCTTTTAGGAAGGCACAAGAGCATGACTCGGCCCAATCCTCGAGCCCAGCCTTTTTACTCAGCTTGCTCTGGAGACGCTCCCCACCTCCCTCCATGACGGGGACATGATCTGGCAGCTCAACCCCCTAAGGAAGTCACAACGGACAAGACGGGTCTTTCCTCCTCGCTACCCTCCATTCTCAACATCATTATACCAGGAGGGAGGTCCAGAAGCTCGGGGAGCCACAGGCTTGGGCTCTGGTCCCCAAGTTGTCACTGACTCGCTTTGTGGACTTGCCTCAGTTTACTCCTTGAAGGGGGTGGGTCAGTGATTATCTCTGACACTCCAGGATTCTGTAAGAGCTGGATGACATCTGGGACTGAGAAAGGAGGGTAGGGCAGAACAGAGTCTTGGGAACAAGGAGAGTTTTAGATATGGAGACACACGCCTGGTGTCCCTCCCAGAAATCATAGTTCTAACTAGAAACCGTGCACTGCCCACACACAGAGCCAGGCCAGGCAGCCCACTCTCTCACCCACTCTATTTAATCTCCTCTAAGCTCTTACTCTCTGCGGGAGCCGGGAAACCTCGCTCCGCAAGCCCAGCCTTGGAGGTGTTCGCGCCTGGTGAACTTCACAGAGTTTCAAGCCAACCTTCCCTATCCCGTCCCCCCAGACACCTCTTTCATGAAGGTATCACAAACAGCAAGGTAGGAAAGAAGCCACAAAGGAGCCTTAGGCACAGAACAAAACTCAGTCTGCAAAGTGTGGTTTGAATCCTGAGTCGGCCACAGGCTCACTAAGTGACCCTGCAGAAGCTCTGAACCTTGGGATGCTGTATCTTCATCCTGCAGGGGGGCTGGGCTCTGGTGTCCCCCAGCAGAGAGACTGTGCTGGGATCCTAGAAGCTGATCAGCCCCTCGATCCTGGCAGCGGAGGAGGGAGGCCTGTCGGAGTATCCTCGGACAGCAGATTCCTGTGGCCCCTGCTTGGACCCTGCAGCTCCCTGACCCAGCCGGAACTTGCAGACTACAGACAGACGCACTGACAGTCTGCCAACTCCAAGGAGTCCAGAGGCCCAAGGGACACTGCTCCAGCCCAGCCAGGTCCGGCCACCGTGCTGCATGCAGGCAAGCATCCTGCTCTAACTGCTGGAGTAAAACAGATGCCACAATTTTCTCAAAGTTGGAGCGGTTTGGTTCAGGATGGGGTCAGAGGAAAAGAAGGCGGCTACTTACACTGCCCCAATGCTATAGGGCCTAGAGGGGTAAGTGACGCCAACCCCACTTCACTCTCATCTCTGCAGGATTTTAACCGTAAACACAGCCTTTTTCTAAAAGGAAAGGGCTTAACACAAACCAGATGTGGCGGGGACCTTCCCCCACTCCCTCCTTGGCCCTAAAATTAAACACTCAGTATCTCCTCTGCCAAAATTCACTGTAAGGTCCAGCCTTAAAGTGCCAGAGCCTCCGGTTCTCACCCCCACACACCCTCGGTCAGAGCCCCACTTAAACAAAATGTCAAAGTCTCCCCAGCAGCAAGTGTAGGTGGTACCCCTCCAGTGCCTGGCACCCACCCTGGAGAGACACATGTGGAAGGAGAGGTTACCAGAGAAAGAATGCTGATGTCCTACCACCAAGGTCACCTCGACCCAAAGAGACAACCTTGGGATGTGCCAAAGGGCAACCTTGGGATGTGGAGGAAGCTTCCCTAGTTTGAGACTCACCCCGGCAGTCAGCACACATGGGGCTTGGATGGGAACTGCCACTGGGCACATTCCACACGTGGGGCACTGGCGTGCACACCACCCCATCCCATGAATTCGAGAATCCCAGAAGAATTCATCTTCTGGGCCAGGGTTTAGCTCAGTGGCTCTGGCATCTGCCTGACAAGCACAAAGTCCCAAGTTCGATGCCCAGTACCACACACCACAACACCGGGTATGGTAGCTCACGCCTGTAATCCTAGCACTTAGGAGGCAGAGGCAGGACTGCTGGAGTTCGAGGCTAGCCTGGGGTACATAGTGAGTTCAGCACCAGTCTGAACTACAAAAAATGAGACCCTGTCTTTAAAAAAAAATTCACTTCCTGTCTTCAGTTTTTAATGTCAAGAAAATGGGGCGTAGCCAGGCTTGATGACAGAGGCAGGAGGATCAGGATCACTACTGAGTTCAAGGCCTGCCTGGGGCACATCACAAGATCCCATCTTAAAAAGAAAAATGGAGTAAAAGGCATTTACTGAATTTTGAGTGCAAGCAAAGCAGAAATGCTCTCGACAGAATTCATGTTAGGACAGTTAGACTCTGTTGATCTTTCTAGGTTTCCCCAGGGCTAGGCTGGTTGCCTCCCTGTCCCAAAAGCTCTCCTGGTCCTATGGAGCCTTCCAACCAGGCTGGAGGGTCAGCTTCCTCCCACTTCCCACCCTCGGCCCTGGGAGCCACACTTGGGCACTCAGTATCCATCAGCTTGCCCCAACAGGACAGCTTGTCTCCCCAGCAAAGATAACACTACCCTAACCACCCTGCCTTTATGCTGGGGGACCACACCTTATACCATTTGGACTGCAGACAGCCTGCACTGAAAGTGCACGGGATGGATGGTTAAATCTCACCAAACACCAGATGTGCTGGTGCATGCCTATCATCCCCGAACTCAGAAGGACTGTGAGTTCAAGGTCAGCCCAGGCTACATAGCAAGTTCAAACCCAGCCTCACCTATACAGCGAGACCTTGTCTCCAAAAAAAAGTACACAACTCACCACGCTGTTGCTATGTAAGAAAAAAGCACACGAGATAGCAGAAAAATATCTGAAGAGGGATGATGCTTCAGATGGAAATTCCCTGACTTGCTATAACATTTAAGAACTATTCTTTGAGTATTTAACTCTATACCCTTAACATAATCAATTTCATTTTTGCTTATCGTCTTCCTTATCTAAGCTAGTTCTACATTTGCAACCAATTACAACATACATGCTATTTTGTGTTCCCTATTTTCAGCAGCCCACTGACTACTTTGTTCCTATATAATCTTCCTAACTACCCTGTGCAAAGATTTCCATAATATTCCATGACCACGGATGGTTTCGTTAAATACCACCCCTAAAGTTGGTTAGACAAGGAAGTGCTTTTTTCATTTTGTTCTTTCTGGAAGCACACAAGCAGCATTTCTAGGTATCTTTTATTTCAGCTGTACTGTTTTCTCAGGACGGGCCAGTTTTGGAGGTGGAATCAGGTAAGCAGCTTTGACTGAAGATTTTGCCTCCAGATGAGGCACTCTAGAAATCGTTTTTTGCCCTCCCTTTTCTTGACCAATCTTCCTGGTAGTTCTGGTGCACTCTGATGTCTGCCAACCTGTGGTGGTTGCCCTGGTGCCCTCCCACCAGACTCCATCCCCTTTACTACCCTCAACTGCCCTCTATCTCTGAGCTGCCTGGCCCCTGTTTTGCTCTGCTGTTCCCATTATCATTTCTGTGAAGTTCCCACCAGGCAGAGAAACAGCCAGGGGACTCCCTGACCCAGAGTCCCTGATCATGGACCCCAGGAGTATGGAATCCTAGGGGGCCACGGGTTACTCTGAGTCCTACATGCCTCCTGGGCAGCCCTAAGGGGGCAGTGAGTCTGTGCCAGCCAAACAGAGCTGCTCCCAGGCCCCAGGCTGGTGACTGCCACCTCACAACAAAGAGGAGGTGTTCAGAGGCCAGGGCTGGTCTGGGCCCTACTGTCGGGCTGCCTGGATGGAAGCCAGAAGCCAGACAACAGCCACAAACAGAATGTGGCCCAGCAGAGACTGGAGAAGCAGAGGTCACTAAGGTGGGCTGCAGGAAGGAAGAGGAACAAGGCAGAAAGCCGAGTCCAAAGCCCTCTCTACAAGAAACCAAACAACAGCGCTGGGCGGGTCAACAGAGGACACAGATGTTTACATGCAGTGGCAGGGGAGGGTCTGCAGCACAGCGGTGGGCAGTGTGGGCTGTCTGCTTCGTAGAGAGTTCCTCAGAATCCCTGCGGATGCACTAAAGCACTCCTGCAGAAGCCACAGCTCCAAGTGCTGGCCAGGAAAGCAGTCGGATTTCCTTTCCTTTCCCTCTTAGTAAGCAGGGACTTGGGGTCCAGAAGAAATACCTGATTCTCATTTGGAATGGCTAATGCATTTTAGTCTACACCACGAAGAGACTGAACTTCACTGGTATGGCCAGGAAGGAAAGTGAGTGAAGAAGCTGAACTTTTCCAGTTCAGCCTGAAGCAGTAACACTCTACTATACAATTCTCCAGTTTTCTCTTAAAATGAAGTCCTACTAGAAATGCAGTTAACTAGGATCGGAATGGAGCATTTGGTTCCCAGGACTGGATGAGACTCCAGTGGCGCACTGATCCCAGGGAACTTGTGGGCCCTGAAGAGACCACTTAACCCAGGTAGGGTGAGGCAGGAGAACCCCTGGCTGACCCACCTCCAATCCTCACTGCAAAAGATGCTCTCTCCTTCACTGATCCCCGCATAAAGTCACCAGCTCCTCCAACTCCTCTAAGACATCACTCTTTCTCCTCAGCATAGCGAGTCTTCCCCAGGGCAGCAGGCACGCACACGGAAAGTGCGGGGTCTAACACACCAGACAGAATAAATCAGTACCAGCCGTCCACATGGCCACAAGCTGAGGAGCTCTTTATCCGAAAACACGAACAGCAGATGAGACATTCCAGCGGCTTCTCAGTCACTGCCCCCAAAGAAATATCCCCAAACCAGATTCACTCTGGTGAATCCACAGCTCCAAAATTCTGATCATCCACAGCCCCAGGATACTGTGCCAGCCAGGCTAGCCACAGGATATCTTAGGGACATCAAGCACCCTGACAGTGCCACGGTGGCACAGGGCCTGGGGGCACTAAGATGCTATCCTTGGAGCATTCCTCTCCTTTACCCCTGAGGGACACCTCTAGCCCTCAAGCTGCGGTCTTTGCCCTGAACGCATCCAATTCCACAAACAGCCAGGATTTCAGGAGATAGGGAGCTTCGGGGCTTCAGCTTCAACACCTGAACAAGACTCAGCCATCTGGGGGGGCCGGGGAGTTAGCTCAGTGGTTCCGGCGCCTGTCTTGCAAGCGCAAGGACCCGGGTTCGATTCCCCGGTAACCATATAACAATACTGGGTGTGGAGACCCGCAACCAGTACCACATACCACAGTGCCGGGCGTGGTGGCTCACGCCTGTAATCCCAGCACTTGGGAGGCAGAGGCAGGAGGATTGTGATGTGAGTTTGAGGCTGAGCTGAGGGCCAGCCTGAACCACAAAGCGAGACCCTGTCTCAAAAAAAACCTAAAAAAAAAAAAAAAAGACTCAGCCATCTGGGTATGGCACTACCATGAACACAGCACCAAGCATGCCCAAGACATTCAACCCTCTGACACCTGAACCACGGGACACTGAGCTATGAGCAGCGGAGCGGAGGAGTGAGAGCTGGACGCAGGCGCGGACAGCAGGCCCAGGCTCTTGTTCTTGATTCTCCTACTTCCCTTCAATAGGATCCACACCCCGGCTCTTCAGACGGGCCTCATAAACAGACAGGAACTTGGGGAATGTGGTCAGAGGCCGGGTCTAGGGAAACAGGCCTTAGACACATTCCACTTCTTGATCACTTCTTCCACGGAAGCCCATCATCAGCTGGCACCCTCCCTACCCCAGGTCTCGCTTGAGCTGCACTGGCCACTGGAGAATTTGCTGTACCGCCAGCAGGTGATAGGATTTAACATTTTCCTGCCAAGTTATTTAAATTTAGAATTTCCCAGCCCACCTTCTATATATGTGGCACTAGATTAAAATGCTAACAATACTTTCAGAACCTTAGAAATGTAAGCCCAGGAGCGGACAGGTCTGTCACTAGCTGAGAAGAGGTGTAGCTTAGAAAAAAATCAGCCCTCTCCAGAATGGAGGACACCTAGGACAGCCACTAACAGGAAACTGGCCAGACTCAAGCCCTACCTGGCAAGAGGCAATGAGTTCGCTGTGGCAGCACACCAAGCACCTTACTCAGGTGATCCTTAGTTTTTTTCTTCATATTTCACTATAGTTTCTAGACTTGCCACAGTAAATATTACTTTCCTTCTCTCCTTTCTTTCTTTACAGTACCAAGGATCAAGCCAGGACCTCATGTACACTAGGCAAGTGCTCTCCACTGAACTCTATTCTGAGCCCTTATTTATATTTTGAGACAGAGTCTCGCTAAATTATCCAGTTTGGCCTCAGATTCACGATCCTTCCACCTCAGCCTCTTAGGTAGCTAAGACTGTGCCCCTATGCCTGGCTTTCCTTTTTAATTAGAAAAAAAAAAAGCTGTGTATTGCTGGCAGCACATTAAGTCAATCAGCCTTTTTAAAAGCAACTGATTTTTAAAAAGCAACTGATTAATTACATAAAATGCTTCAGAAATGGACATCTCCAAATGACTAACCCAGCTCGTGGGCCTTATCCAGGAATACAGGAGAATGTTCCCAAGAAAAGATTATTTAGAGGTATTATCATGATAGCCCCAAGCTGGAAAATATAAAAATGCACAATCATGGGGTGACAGGTAGGAGGCCTGAAGCAATGGGCAAAGGTCAGCCCCACCTGACCACACCATCTCCCCACAGAGCCGCTAGACCTGTGGTGGGGAATCTAAAGCACAGTGCTACAGCGGGCTGTCTGCTTCACTGACAGCTCTAAAAGGTTCGCCATCAGTGCTCCAGATTGTGCTCTGTGGCAGAGCCTATGCGCAGCAGCATCGTACAGTCAAACAGCTGTGGCCTCCACCATTACATGACTGGCAAGGTGGGGAAGAGCCAAGCTTTCGCTTCCATAGCAACATAGCAGCTCTGGCCCTGAGGTAAGAGGCACCAAAGGCAAACAGTTCTCAGTGAAGTTCTGAGAAAACTTCTGAACTCAGAGCAAAACCCCACTGACAATTAGCTCCAGAGCTGTGTGCCCTGGGTTAGCCCTCTAAAGACAGCAGAGCTAAGCCTCAGGATCCCAGCTTCCCAGAAACCTTCACACAAGCATGGTGGAACACAGCACCTTGGCTTTTACTGTAGCTGATTCAAACACCAAGAATATAAAAGAGGTTTCTGTGTGTTTCATATCTCCCACTGTGCAGTTCTCCTAAAATGGTCAAGACCTCAGCATTTGGTGCTCACTAAAACTGAATTTCCCATGAAATGGTATACTTCCTCTTACTAGGAAATAAGCATGTCTATATCCAATTTCTCTTTTTGTTTTGGCAGCCGGGAAACTCAGAACTAGGTTCAGTGCTGACTTATAGAAGCTAACCACCTTAAATGATAGGCTAAGCGAAATAAGCTCGACACTGAAAGACAAATTCTGCATGATCTCACTCCTATGTGGGATCTAAAGCTGAACTCAGAAGCTGTAAATGGATGGCAGTTACTAAGGCTGACGGGGTGGGGGAAACAGGGACGCTGCCAGCCTGAGGGTACAAACGTTCCATTACAAGATGACAAAGCTCAGCGAGGAATGGTGGCACATGGCTGCCATCCTGGCACTCTGGGAGCCTAAGGCAGGAGGATCCCAAGTACCAGCCCAGCTCGAGCAACTTAGCAATTTAATGAGATCCTACCTCAACATTTTAAAAAAATTCAAAAAAAGGCCAGAGGCGCAGCTCAAGTGCAAAGGCCCTGGGTTCAATCCCCTTTAACAAAAAATAAAGAAAACCTTTTTTCATGTGTCCAAGTGCTTTCGGGGAAGACACAGGAAAGGTACAAATAAATATATATTCATGCAACAATCTCCATACTTAGATCTCAATTTACCTGGGGAAGGAATATATAGGCTGTAGGGCAATGTAAGAAAAAATGTTTTTGATAAATGCCAAGTAGGGGGGGAAGCAAGGTAAGTTTTATACACATTATGATTACGGCTATCAAAGTACATAGGCATGAAGATAAAAACACAATAGGTTTCTGTAAACATTTGAATGAAAGGCTTTTGTCATCAGTGCTACTAGCCCCACCCCAGAAGCAGAGGTCTCTGGCCTTTCGACAGAAGCCTTAGAGAATGTTGCTCCACCCTTCACCCCTACCCCCTACAGCGCTGTGCTGTGCGGTTTCCTGGGGTGCTGGGGAGGGGCCGTGCTCTGGGATCACAGTGTCTGAGATTCTTCCAGTAGTCCTTCAGTCAGCTGACAAGCTCTGAACAATCCTTCACAAGAACCAGAGAACACGGTGCTGCAGGAGGAGCTGTGGACCATGACCCCTGACCTCCAGCCACCTAGGGCTTGTCCTAAACCAGCTGCCTCTCGGCTTTGCTATGTCAGATACAACACGGCACCCTCCTGGAATCGTTCCTAATCTTACCTCCAGAATGTGCGCGTGTACACGTGAACACGCGCACACATACATGCACACACACATGGCCTGCGCTCCACCTCCAAAGCCCTCAGTTCCCTGAAATCACAGCCTCAGGAGCTGCCTGGCCTCAGACCTTGAGCTCTGGGCCGGCACTGCTGTGGCTGATGCAGTCCACACCGGCCGAGGTGCTGGCCAAGAGGATGCCCCCCCTTCTCCACTCACGACCCTATAGTTTCCAGAATGGGTGGCAGCCGCCTTTACCGCCTGATCCAACAGCTTGCTGCAGGGCGGGGCAGCATGGGTGGGCTGAGGCGGGGCACCGGGAGTCTGACTCTGAGTTCACACTGCCATTTCTTCTGGGTCTGCTGCTGAGCGAGCAGGGCAGGCAGGCTGACTCATCACCTTGCAGGTAGCATGAGCTCACTGCCTTCCCGGGCATCCTTGGAAATGGAAACCCACGGCAGAGTTGGTTCCCATGGCAACGGGCCAGCTCCTCCTCCACAGCCTTCCTTGGCATGCCATTTGCCATGCCCATGGTCACTTAACCCACCTCCTCTGCCCTAAATCCTCAGCACACAGTAAGGAGGGCATCAAAGGTTCTGCACACATTCACCACAGTGGGCAGGCCGGGCTGCACCGAGCCCTCCCTCACTGTTCATTCAGTCCTCCTATGGAATGTCACTATTAGAGATTCTATTCTGAGCTAGATTTCCACTGAATCCTATTTCTCCCACTTGGGCTCACTCGACAAAGCCCCTCTTTCAAATGAGAGTCTATAGACTTCTTGCAAAGGTCCAGCCTTGGGCCCAGGATTTAGCTCAGTGGTTCTGGCACCTGCCTTGCAAGCACAAGGTCCCAAATTCAGTCCCTAGTAACCACATACAACAAAGCTGGGCGTGGTGACTCACGCCTATAATCCTAGCACTCAGGAAGCAGAGGCAGGAGGATTGCTGTGAGTTCGAAGTTTACCTGGGCTACAAAGTGGGTTCAGAGCCTGCCTGAACTACAAAACGAGACCCTGTCTCAAAAAAAAAAAAAAAAAAAAGTCCAGCCTCCTTCCAATATTCCTAACTCATTTTCTACTTTTCCTCACCTAATACATGGGTTTCTAGTCTATGGCCCTGTTAATGTGTGGGGTACAGGTTGGACAACCACAGGCCCAGCAGGTCCGAGACAAGCTTAGTACTTGCTATGACACCAAAGATGAAGATGGCCAGAGATCGTCCTTAGACTGACTAAGCCAACCACAGGCTGCCACCCCCAGGCATCTATCCCTCCAGCTGCTCCCAGCCCACTCCTTCACACTCATCTCCGGCCCCTCCCTTCCTCAGACTCCCTATTTCCTGCCTTTGGTCACATCGTCTGCCAGGCCCATTTCCCAGCACCCTGCTCCTGACTCATTTTTTTTTTTTTTTTGAGGTTCTAGGGATCAAGCCAGAGGCCTCACCGAACACAAGCCAAGTGCCCTACCACTGAGCCACTCCCCATACCCTCTGGATTTGTTTTATAAATTATATCTATAATTTATATAATTATATAATTATATATGGGGGGTGCCGGAGATCAAACCTGACCTTGTGCTTGCATGGAAGGTGCAATACCACTAATCCCTAGATTTGACTTCTAGCCCACACTGCCATCTCTTCCAGAACTCTCATCTGTCTGGCAGGCTGGGCTGGGGGCTCCCTTATCAAAGAGGCTGTGACCCTCTGCTCAGACAGGGAACATGCCAGTCACGGGCTCCTCACCCACTGGTCTACTC
>PVIR01037798.1:0-14917 GCA_004026965.1 Petromus typicus | reverse complement strand
GTGGTAGCCGTACTGTTTTGCCATCCTACTAGCAAGGAATGAGGGTTCTGATTTGTCTAGCATTTTCTTCAGTATTTATTATTTGTCATTTCAAAGCTGTCTTAACCGCCACATGATGATCGTGGTGTTCACCTGTCTCGGCCTAAGCTCCTAGTGTGCAGAGAAGCAGCTGAGAGCGCGCACCTTGCCGCAGCATACGTCCTTGGTCTCCCAGGCCCTCCTTGGTCTTTCGAAAAGCAGCCAGCAGAACGTAATCCTGCCACAGCCTAGCGCTCAAGACCTCTGTGACACTCTTGAGCAGATTATGGAAGTGCTGGGTATTGCTCAGTGCTGTATTCTAGATGCCTACAAAGGAGGGGTTGTAGGATGTGGGGAGGTAACAGTTGAGACCTGAGGACATAGAGAGGGCCAGTGTGATACTGGGATGCTGGGCGTAGTAGTGAGGAGAAAGAGAGAGTGGCTGATTGGGAAGGCCCCTGGAAAGGACTGTGCTCAGGGCTCATGCGAACGCAGGAGGCTCCCACGGCCAGTTTCCACATTTGTTAGCTGGTGATAAAAGTAGAATTTATATTGCAGGTGTGAAAAAAGCATGGTCTATGAGTCGTGGTCAGGCAGTGCATGGCAGAGTGTGAGGCAAATCAGAAGTATCATCGTCATTGTCATCAGAATAGTAGTAGAATCACTCTATTTAAATTGCCTGTGGCCTGTTTTTGTCCCCCACAGAAGGAGCATTCTGTTCATCTGGCC
The DNA here is from genome assembly GCA_004026965.1 of Petromus typicus. Taxonomy (NCBI): domain Eukaryota; kingdom Metazoa; phylum Chordata; class Mammalia; order Rodentia; family Petromuridae; genus Petromus; species Petromus typicus. The sequence goes on along the minus strand of PVIR01037798.1, from coordinate 14,170 downwards.
ATTCTTTGCTTTTTTTTTTTTGAGACAGGGTCTCGCTTTGTAGTTCAGGCTGGCCCTGAGCTCAGCCTCAAACTCACATCCCAGCAATCCTCCTGCCTCTGCCTCTTGAGTGCTGGGATTACAGGCGTGAGCCACCACGCCTGGCACTGTGGTATGTGGTACTGGTTGCTGCTGGGTGTGAGTCTCCACACCCAGTATCGTATGTGGTTAACCGGGGATTGAACCCTGGTCCTTGCGCTTGTAAGGCAGGCGCTGGAACCACTGAGCCAAATCCCCGGCCCCCTGGCCATTCTTTGCTTTGAAGATGTAGGAGGACCATGAACCAAGGATTGAGGGTGGCCTCTAGAAACTAGAAAGGCAAGGATTCTCCTCCCTATATAGCCTCACAAGTAATACCACTTGCAGTTCCTTGAGACTTCTGTTTTCTTGAAGCATTGAGAGGACTGAAGCCTGGCAGCATTTTTGTGAGCATACATCAGAGGAAAGTGATCAGTGATGTGAGAGGCTCACTCCTCACTTGCCTGATCTCAGATGCTGAGAAAATAAACATGTAATTAGTGCTTGTGGTGGGAGTCCCCAATATTAGATACCAGGCACAATCAAGTCACTGCAGGGAGCTGGAAGTTAATCCCGCACCAACTGGGACATTTATCCAACATACAGAGCTAACATTTATCAGGTTTGAGTCCATATCTGGCACCCTGAGTTTGCTTGAGTCTACTGCTAGCTCGCATTTCCCTGCTATAATCCAAGATACATCAGGGACTCTGACATGTTAACACCAGTCCTGGGCAGTCTGGGTCTCCAAGAGGAGCCCAGTCATGGGTGAGTTTTCACTTGCTGAACGTGGGCTATAGCAGGATCTATTGAGCAACAGGTACACTGCCTCCACTCTGACTGCATCAGTCTCCACTTTGCATTCTGCCATAGGCCCAGGCACAGCCCTGGCCTGGCATAATAGGTCAGTGCTCTGCCTATTTTCCCCCATATTCCAGATGCCTGTGAGACACCACCCAGTTTCCTGTGCTCTCAGTCAGCCTGCTAAATCTCCACATCAATTCCGGAAGCACAAGCATCTCCTCTAGGTGGCCTGAGACTCCATCTGATGTCTAGAATGGGTCCCAAAGACACCAGAACATAAGGTACCCAATATTGGCCTCTAGCCAGCAGGAATGCATGCAAGGAGCCTCAGAATGTAACACTATGTTTTTCCTGGTTTGATGTAACAGCCCAGACAGTTTCCACAAACAATGCTTTATAGAGAGAGTTAACACTGAGTTACCACAGACCTGCAGATTAGAAAGAGAAGCAAAGAGGAATGTAACTTCTAAGACTAAAGAACTAAAGACTATTGACCCTGGAAAAAACACTGTTCTGGAAATACACAGAAATTAATTCTTTTGCTTTTTTTCTTTTCTCCTTTCATTTTACTTAGTTTTTAAAATTCTCCTCCATTGGTATTTTTCATCTTTATTATTTATGGTATTATAATCCTTATTATTAGTTTTTACTGTTGGTAGAGTTTGGAGCTGTATCATCCATTTTCTTATCCTCCTTTTAAAATATAACTTTGCTTCATTTGATAGGTCTTTCATTGTTCTGTCTTTTTTTCTCTTTTTCAACCTGCTTCTAGAGTATTTCTTCTTACTCTCTTTTCCTCTACTTTAAATCTCCATTCCCTTTTACTAGTCTTTATCTTAGTTTATTTTTTTCTGTTACTGCTATCTAATACTATTAATTTTCCTTCACTGCTGAATAGAACCTTTTGCATCAATCATATCACCTTCCTTTTATCTTCCATTGTTTAATTTTTTCTCTGTACTGTGGATTGAACTCAGGACCTTGTGCTTGTACAGCAGGTATGGTGCCACTGAGCTAAATCCCCAACCACATTGTCTAATATTTTAATAACATTTCTTTTTTTATTCTCACATAGCCATAACATTTACCTTCATAAATCTGTAGGTAGATAACTGTATGTTTCTATGGCTGAATACTATTCTTATTTATTTATTTCTGTACCAGGGATCGAACTCAAGACCTTGCACTTGCAAAGCAGGAGGCGGTGCCACTGAACTAAAGCCCCAGCCCAATACTGTTCTAATTTGAAAGTAGTAAAATTGCTCTATTGAGTATATCTTTATGTATATAAATACCTGGTTTGTCTTAGAGTTTATTCTATAACTATAGATCTTGTTCATATGGTTATAGGTATACAGCATTAGTTACTAGTTTGTAATTAACCAGTTTGTGCTTGACACTCTTATTATTGTTGATTGTACTATTTTAGCTAAAAGGCCATAGTTACTGAGAAAAGTTGATGTTTTATGTATGACAAAATCCAGACTATCTGGGAGTCATAAACATTACTATCATCCATTGCAAAAGAAGTGGATACAAGACCAAATAGGTTGCAACTTTTCTTCTTTAATAAATGAAGGTTGTAGGATCTTGGAACAGACCTAAAAGCCAAAAGATAGCTAACCCTAGAAGAAATCTCTGAAAAATTGATTCTGTTATAACTAGAAGTAATTCTCTCTGCAAAATATAAGGAAAGGGAAGAAATCATTCACAGGAAATAACAGATGGGATAAATACTATTTGAAGACATACAAAGCCAAAGACTTCCTAGTGAGGCAGCATCTTACTAAAAATCTTCATATAAATCACGAACTGTCCTCACTCTGCTAGACTTCAACCAGCAGTATTCCTCACCACAACAGGTGATGAGAAATTATATATATATATATAAAATAGGTACACATATATATGTAATATATATATATATATATATATAATATATAGGTATACACTTTCCTAGGAGCATAGACAAAGACAATAGTTCTCACAACTCTTCCAAGGCAAATAAAGGGGTCACAAAGGGAAAGTAAAGCAAATAGGTTGTGGAACTCTACAAAAAGTTTATAGAAGGGAATAAGAATACAGATGAGTTCCAAGAGGAAATGAATCAAAAGTTTGTAGCAATTTCACTCGGTATACCCAAGATGAATTTGGAAGAAATAAATAAAAAACTACATCAGCTAACCAAAACAATTCAAGGTTTGAATGACAGATTGAGCAAGGATATAGAATCCTCAAAAAGATGTCAGACAGGGCCGAGGATTTAGCTCAGTGGTTCCAGTGCCAAGGACCCGGGTTCATCCCGGGTAACCACATACAATACTGGGTTTGAAGACTCACGCCCAGCAGCAATTAGAACCACATACCACAATGCCAGGCGTGGTGGCTCACACTTGTAATCTCAGCACTCGGGAGGCAGAGGAAGGAGGATTGCTGTGAGGTGAGTTTGAGGCTGAGTTCAGGGCCAGCCTGAACTACAAAGTGAAACCCTGTCTCAAAAAACCTAAAAATAAATAAATAAATAGATAAAATAAAAAGATGTCAGACAGAAAAAAAAAAAACCCTAGAATTGATAAATTGCAGTAAAGATAGAGAGAATTTGAGATAAAATAGTGAATTATAATGAAGCCAAAATGAAAATAGGAAATAAAGAGATTATCCAGCAGCTACTAGATGACCCTAAGGAGACTAATCTAAGGCTAACTGGAGTTAGAGGAAAACTAGAAAGTAACAGAAGCATTTACTAATATGTTTACAGAAATTATAGAAGAAAAAGTTTAAAATACAAGTAAGCAGCACTTACAAAAGTCACCCATATTTACAGAAGACTGAAAAATATGAAAAAGAAAGCTCACTAAGGTGTTTCATTGTGAAACAACTGTTGAATTTATTTTTTACAGTCCCTTGATATATTAAAGAATGCTGTCATTTCATGATTGCCAACCACAGCTCTATCTTCTTAATTCAATATTCTGACTTCATGTTGCTTGATTCTACTGAATATACTTTCAATAGAATTTTTAATCTCCTGGATATCTGCTTGAATTGCTTTTGTGTAATTCAGTTCTTTCCTATGTTAGTCACTCATGGTTTCATTGTTTTTCCTAAGCAGCTTTATTATTAAAAGCTGCATCTACTCTAGATTCACTAACTAGATTCCATTCTTTCATTGTGGTCATCAGCTGTTTAATTATCTGTGTAATTATTTCTCTTTCGGTTTTGTCAAGAGACATTCATCTTTTTTTTTTTTTTAGTTCCATTGCTACCAATTAAGACATTTCGGCTGGGCGGCTTTTAATTTCTTCCAACACAATGCCCCCTACATTTGCCTTTGGTGAGTTAGAGCTGTTGGATTGCATCTTGCTTACATGTTTTCTCATTTTCTATTTTCTGTTTATTTGCTTTCTGCATAGAGGCTTATAAATTCTTCATAGTAGGTAGTTTTATTACTAGCATCAAGACATCTTAAAGACATGACTGCTTTTCAGAATTATCTTTCTCAGTGTAGTTGCCTTTTGACCCTTGATTCTGTCTTAGGATTCCATATTTTCTAGATATTAGGGATGAAAGATGTGGCTTTTCTGACCTAGCACTCTCTTCTTTGTTTCTGGGCTGTAGTGTTTTTTATGGCCCCCAGATAGTCAAGGGAGATCAATTGATCACAAGTATGTCACCTTGGCTAAATAATACAATCAGTAATAATAGTACCATCAAACACAGAATGGAAAATGATAAACTGTGATAACTAATAATTTGACACCCTTAATAGATTTTACTCTGTGAGAACTTTAAACACCAAGAACATTTAATGACCAGAGCCACACCTCCCTGTTCAAGCTTTTCTCTGTGCATTGAAAGTTCATAATGTTTAAACACACACACACACACACACACACACACACACACGCAAGCGAGAACAAGGCAAAATAGAGAAATGAGAAGAAAATAATATTAGAAGCAAGGCTGAATACAAAGGAAGATTACCCAAGCCACAGGGAACTCATCAAGAAGGCAGGAGAGAAAAAAAAGGAGAAAACAAAACATGAACAAAAAAACAAAGTTAAAAAGAGTGTTTACACTGACAAAAACAAAACAAATGAACAAAACTAAAAATATGTCCAAAAAGAAGAAAAACATTTCTCTATGATTTCAAACGTATGATTGTCTTCTGATGTTAACTATTCTGTGGAAGTGTCTAATTCAAGATGTGATTCTGCTCTTGCTGGTGGACAAGGGGGGCAGTAAGAGCCCAGATCCTTGTTGGATAATCCCAGCAAGCTGGCAGTATAGAATTTAAGCAAGGTACTAGTTCCTGTACTTTCAATTCCATAGAAAATCATGCTGATCCTGGCCTCTCTGTTCATGTGGGTAGTGCCTGAGTCATTTAGCTTATAACACCCTGGATGTCTCTTAACGGTCTGACCACAGCTTCCTGACCATAGAATGTCTCCTGTAGTTGTCTCTCAGTCAGTCTCTGTGGGAGTTTAACACTGGGAACTCTTGGTGTGAGGTCATGCTATGGCTGCTGTGAGTCCTAGTTTCAGTTAGTCCCTCCCTAAAGTGGGGTCTGGTAAGGTACTCACCAGGGGATAGGGCAGACACTTGGACTGGAGTCAACAGTGGTTGTAGTATAGGCATCCATGGCTCCATTCCTCTGGTGCTTTTCTTCTTCAAGTTCTCAGAAGTTACCTACTTTGATGCTGTCTGTAGATCTGTGTGTTTTTCTCTTGCCACAAGTCAGAAGGTGGGGAAGAAGTGCAGATTATCCCTTCCTTTTTCTGCACTGTGCTCTATCTCTTCAGTTTCTCTGTAGCTTCCAATTTTCTTTGACTTTTTTCAATTGATTTTATTAGTACATTTTATAAATACATTATTATCACATTCAACATTGAGAATTTGTACCTGTACGTGATACATCTTGGTTTTCACATTTTCTAATTTCTCTGCCCTCCCTACAGCCCCCCACCCCTCCATACTTAAGCCTTGTTTCCTTTTTGAACATTACATTTTTTTTCTTTCCCTTCTTTACTTTCTCCTTCCACCCTTTCCTTTTCCCTTTGAACATTTTCTTCATATTTTACAATACTTATCATACATTCTGGAACTTATTTACACCTTCAGTTCTTCATACTAGAGAAACGACATTATATTTACACATCTATGTCCTATTTATTTCACTTATGAGTATGTCTTCAAGGTACATGTATTTGAGTATAAATGATTCAAATTTATCATTCTTTATGGCTGAGCAATACTCCATTTCATAAAATCTCACATCTTTATCCAGTCTTCAGTTGATGGGCATTTGGGCTGTTTCCAAGACTTAGCTACTACTGATGCTATGATAGTAGCAGTGAGCTGCTATAAACATGGATGCACATATGTCACTATGATATGATTCTTCCAATTCTTTTGTATATATACTTCACACAGAAATACCTAGGTCAAATGGGACCTCTAGTTCCAGCTTTTTTTTTTTGAGACAGGGTCTCACTTTGTAGGTCAGGCTGGCCCTGAGCTCAGCCTCAAACTCACATCACAGCAATCCTCCTGCCTCTACCTCCTGAGTGCTGGGATTACAGGCCTGAGCCACCACGCCCGGCACTGTGGTATGTGGTACTGCTTGCTGCTGGGCGTGAGTCTCCACATTCAGTATTGTATGTGGTTACTGGGGAATCAAACCCGGGTCCTTGCACTTGCAAGACAGGTGCTGGAACCACTGAGCTAAATCCCCGGCCCTAGTTCTAGCTTCTTGAGGAATCTCTGCACTGATCTCCACAGTGGTTGCACCAATCTACATTCCCACCAACAGTGGAGAAGGATTCCTTTTTCCCCACAGCCCCACCATCATTTGCTATTGTTTAATTTCAAGATAGCAGCCATTGTTTGTGAAGTGAGATGGAATCTCAGTGTTGTTTTCATTTTCAACTCTCCAATGACCAGCATTGTTGAACATTTCTTCATATATTTCTTCTCTGCCTTTACTTCTTCTTCTGAAAAATGTCTGTTCATTTCAGATGCCCATTTTTGAATTGGGTCTTTAAGTTGGTAGGCACTAATTTTTTAAAGTTCTTTATATAGTCTAGATAAATAGTTCTTTGTCTGAGAAACAACTGGTAAAAATGTTTTCCCATATTGTAAGTTGTCTTTTCACTTGTTGATCGTTTCTCTTACTGTGCAGAAGCTTTTTAATAAGATGAGATCCAAGTTGTTCTTTCTGCTAGTTCCTGTGCTACTGAGGTTTTGTTCATAAAATCTTTCCCTGTCCCAGTGTCTTCAACATTTCTACGTAACCTATTTTCCAGCTGGTGTTTCTGTTTTAATATTTAGGTGTCTAATACAATTTGATTTTAGTTTAGTGCAAGGTGAAAGATATAGGTCTAGTTTCAGCCTTTGCCTGGTTGAAACCTAGCTTTTCTAACACCATTTTTAAAGATGTAGACTCCAGTTTTCCTGTTAAGTTCTCCTTGGGTACCAGGGATTGGCCTCCCCCCTTCTTTTCCAAGTTTTTATTTTCCAGCATGTGGCTTTTAGTTCTTGGAAAGGCTTATTTGTTGCTTCTCCCCTCTGCCATTTCCCATAAGTGCCAAGAATCTTTAAAAAAATGATTAAAGTAAATTAGAACATTTTCTTAGTTCCTAATCCACTCTGACTGTTGTACAGATAACAGTAGGAATGGGACACAGACACACAGAAGGAAAACTGTGGGAAGACACACAGAAAAGCTGAAAAATGGCCTTAGAAGAAAATAACCTTACCGAAATCTTGATTTCAAAGTTCTAACCTCCAGAATTGAGAGAAAATAAATTTCTCTTTTTAAAAGCCACTCAATCTGCGGTATGGAAGCCTTAAAAATTATTACAGATACTTTTAGTATCCTTAAAGAGAGTATTATTATATATATTTTATATGATTGCACAGTCCTATTGTTGATATAATGAGCAATATAATAGTGAATGCATCAAAGCAACTGAGTAGTATCTACTATTACTTGTATTTTGTTGCCTGTCATTCATCTCTTCAGAGTTTTTTTATATTTTGGTTCAATTTGGGGAATTCTTATGTGTTTAAAAATTTATCCATTTCTTCTAGTTTATCCAATTTATTGGAATGTAACTTTTTCACATAGTTTCCTACAAACCACAGTGTCCAATATGAGTTTGCCTTTTTCATTTCTAATAACATTCTTTGACACATACACCACAAAATTCATCTTACCATATGGAGGAAATGCCCATCTCTCAACTTTTTCCTAAAGAGTGAAAGTTTTGCACCATACATATGACCTCTGCTTTTACTGAACCCACCAGGGAGTTTAGTTGTGAAATTCCCTAACTTTGAGGGTCTAAGGGGTTAGACATTTCCATATCTTCTGAGATTATAATGAAAATATAAGTAATTTAAAATCAGCACACGACTTCTGCTTTCTGAGCTCAGCATAGAGCAAGAAGACAAATATACCCAACTTCCTGTTTCTCCTAGGAAGGTATTTTTCTACGTACTATCCCAGCTACTGCCTGAATTTAGAGCTTCTTAGTAGCCTGCATGTTTGTGCCTCTGGGTAAGTATACAGTAGGACTCTGGAAACCTAAGTGAACATGTGAGTACTCCCTTTGTTTCCTACCCACCCCAACTCTAGTGATTAATCCAGGTCTCCAACATCTCCATGAATGCAGTTTATGGACAAATCTGTATCATAAACTTTACATCTCTCTGTGAAGGAGGTATCCCCTCCAGCCCTGGCACTTGACAAAGCTCAGTATTCAGTAAGACTGGATCACACAGAATAAACCATTTTTAGGTAGATGCATGGATTAAGAAGTTTACACACATATATACACTTCATGGGATATTAGTTTCTTTTTTTTTTTTTTTTTTTGAGACACGGTCTTGCTTTGTATTTCAGGCTGGCCTTGAGCTCAGTCTTGAACTCGTAGCAATCCTCCTGCCTCTGCCTCTCAAGTACTAAGATTACAGGTGTGAGCCACCACGCCCAGTACTGTAGTATGTGGTGCTGATTGCTGGTGGGATGAGTCTTCATGCCCAGCATTGTTGTATGTGGTTAATGGGAATCAAACCCTGACACTTGCAAGGCAGGTGCTGGAACCAGTGAGCTGGGATATTAGTTCTTGATAGGTATATCTTGTCATTTGTGACAACACAGGTCACTGTCTGGGCATTATGCTACGTAAAATAAACCAGATAGTGAAACAACAATAATTGCATGATTTCATATGTAAAATCTTTAGAAAGTTGAAAACAGAGAAGCCAGTAAAAAGTGTTTACTAAGTGTGAAGAAAGGAAGAATTGGGTGTGGTAAGCCAAAAGTTATGAGGGTAAACTTGTGTTAAATTATTAAGTCTAGAGTTCTAATGCATAGGATGATTACTAGTTAATAATACTGTATTATAACTGAAAATTTGCAAAGAGAGTAGGTGTAAGGTGCTTTTACAGCCTCCCCACATACGTGCAACCAGGTGAAGAAATAGAGACGATAATTTCCTTCACTGTACTAATCATTTCACAGTGTCTATTTGTCAAAAATTCATGTTCAAGGCTGTGGATATTACTTTAGTGGGAGAGTATTTAGAATTCCTGGGTTCAATCCTCAATGCTCCAAAAAAACTAATTTTGTATGCCTCATGTATAAAATAAACATAAAATTAAGATATTACCATTTTTAAGTAACAAAATATTAAATATGATTAATGAAATTTTACAAATCACTCCTTCAGTGTTGCTACATAAATCCTATAGTTTGAAATGATAATGAACGTGATGTGTACATATCCTAAGAACATTATTTCAATAGTCTGGTACTAGAAGAGAATTTTCCAATTATTACCCTTTGCCTTCCTAAGATTTCCTTTGGACAACTTGGCTAATTACTTTGTATTTATCTACATGTATACTCAGTAGATTAATGAAGCTTTAAGGCTGAGTAAGATTGTGAATAAAAAGTTGAAATCACACCTCACAGTAATATTCAGGTCTCTAGTTCCCATTACAAAGTATGTGTAAGCAACAATAAACACTGAGTGAAAAAAAAAAAAAGCTTGTCTGGTTTTTTGTTGTTGTTGTTTTATTTTAAAATGACACTTATGAGAGACAGAGAGACTGTCCAGATTCAAGGAGACTGTATACACATGGCAACCAAATGCAATAGGTCAGGCTCTGGATTTAAAAAAATCTTTCAAGGAATTTATTGGGACCACTGGCTAACTTTGAACACAGATTCTATTTCTTTATTATTACATTTCCTGAATTTAATAATTCTACCATAGCTATTCAAAAAATTACTCATTGTTTCTAGGATATACAAACTTAAGGTAAACCTCTACAATTTTATTTGAAGTTCAATGATCCAGTATTAATAATTAATACAATAACAAATATATAAAATTAAATATAAGTACATGAGATAGAGTAAATAGTGTATTAGATATCAGGGGTGGGAAGGACAGAGAAAGAAGGATATAAAACTACTTTAGGAAATAGTATTGATAATTGATGAACCTAGGTGAAAACTGTAAAATTTAATTGAACTATTCTTATAAATTTTCTGTAATTCTTTGAAATACAAAGTAAAAATATGATATCACTTATAAATGTAATGCAGCATGGACACTTTTTTTCCCCTAACGCTTCACATATTTTTAAAATATTATGAAATCATTTTCATATTTTATTCAGATATTATGAAACCTTAATGTTAAATGTCAGTCTAAGGCAAACCAACGCTATGAGAAAAATTTTCTATATTTTAGGATAGTATAAAAAGAGTAGTGAGTATCAGCTATTGAATTCTACACTAGATATAGAATTAAAGTGATGTCAAAAATGCAGTTTCCTGAAAGAATAGCTAACGGATTTATATGCCTGTAACAGTTATACTGATGATATTAATCTTCCAGTTGAAATAATCAAAATTTAGTTTATTAGAGTTTTATTTGCAACCAAAAGCCCAATATAGAACACTCTCTAGTAAAGCAAAGTACCAAGTATATTATCTGTGTCTCATAGTAATGTTACTGTCTCACAGTGACAATAAAGAAATGACAAGGAGAAGGACTTTGAGGAAGAAGGCAGAGTGGTGAGCAGCAGAGAGAGGGTCTCTCTGAGGTTTGGTGCCCAAGGATTGGAATAAAGCTGCATGAGAAAGGTAAGAAGGAAGGAAGTGGGTCCCTGGGACCCAGGAAGGATCTGAAGTGAGAATTGAAGCCCATAGGGAAAGTCAATGGTCTCTAAAAAGAAGGAGGTAATAGGAAGCACCATTTGATCACTTCAGCGGATACAAAGGGAAAAAACGTGAGAAAGTCCAACACTCGTTCACGATGAAAACTCTTAAAAAAATTGTAAGTAATAGTCTTTCAATCTGATATAAATCATCTATGACAAACCAATACCCAACATCATACTAAGTGGACAAAAAACTGAAAACTAGGGCCAGGGATTTAGCTCAGTGATTCTGGCGCCTGTCTTGCAAGCACAAGGGCCCGGGTTCAATCCCTGGAAACCACATACGATACTGGGCATGGAGACTCACCCCAGCAGCAACCAGTACCACATGCCACAGTGCTGGGCGTGGTGGCTCACGCCTGTAATCCCAGCCCTCGGGAGGCAGAGGCAGGAGGATTGCTGTGATGTGAATTGGAGGCTGAGCTCAGGACCAGCCTGAACTACAAAGCAAGACTCTGTCTCAAAAAACAAACAAACAAACAAACACCAAAAACTGAAAACTTTCACTTAAAAATCAAGAGAAACATAGATGTCCACTGTCACCACTTTTGTTCAGTGTAGTTCAGGAAACATCAGCCAGAGCAATTAATAAAGAGAAAGAAATGGAATAAGTTTAAGAAAGGAAAAAGTTAAATTGCCATAATTTGCTGATGATATGATAAGCTACATAGAAGATCCAAAATAATCCACCAAGACTTCAAGATTTAATAACTAAATTTGGTAGTGTATACACAGTCAACACTAAAAAATAGCCTTCTTGTCCACAGATAACAAACTTACCAAGAGAGAAATGAGTGAAACAATATCTTTCACAGTAGCGTGAGAGAGACTATGGGAGGGGGGAGATACCTAGGAATCAGTCCTACAGAGGAAGAAAAGAAACTATATTCAATCTGACAGTATTCTTGGAAAAGAGGTCAAAGAAGGATGTCAGAAAATGAAAGATATCCCTTGTTGAATAAGAAGAACCAGTATTTTTATACAACTTTAATACAATCCCAATTAAAATTCAAATAGCACATTCACAGAACTAGAGAAAAATCACCCTAAAATTCATTTGGAACAAGAACAGACCTAAAACAGCAAAGACAATTCTAGGCAACAAAAGCAAGGAAAAGGCATCACAGTCTCTGAATTGAAATTATACTAAAAAGTGTTTGTGATAAAAATAGCATGGTCCTGGAAAAAAAAAAAAAAAAAAAAAAAAAAGACCCAAGAATCAATGTAACAGATTAGAAGATGCAGATTCAACACCAGATGTATTTAGCTCCCTTATCTTTGACAAAGGTGCAAACACCTTTGATACAGGAGAGCCAGTATAACTCCCAACCTGTTAGATATATAAAATGTGAGTTCCTGTTCTCTAAAATTGAAGAATTAATTGTAGGAACAATGGAGGCTAAGAATAGGAAGAGTTTATTGAGAAAGAAAGCATTTGTCTAAGAGGGACAAAAGGTGGCCCAAAAGTGAGTGACCTGGGACCTTTTTTCTCAGGGGATATTTATGGAGCAAAACCACAAGGTGAGGTGGGTTCAGAATGAGGCCAACCAATAAAATTTAAAAGGTGGATAAAACTATGGTCACCTGGTAAGATTAAAATTGATTAAAGGGGAATTCAACGGAAAAGCAAATCAAATAACAAGCGACAACAATTTCCAGTAGAGGATCCTTCCTGGAGAGAATGGGCCAAGACCCTGGAGCCTTCTCTCCCCGCAGGGGATTGATATCTATTTAGAATATCACCATCCATCCTACATGGATGTGGTAGCCTCTCTTTTCACAATACTAAGTGTCTCGATTGCCTTCCAAATTGGCTCCTGGAGGGCCAGCCCTATCTAACTGAAGGTATCTAATTAGCTTACCTACAGTACTATCTTCAACGCTGGAAAAAGATAACCTCTTTAACAAATGATGCTGGAAAGCTTGGCTTTCCACATTTGGAAGATTGAAAATAGACCCAAGTCTTTCACCATGCACTAATCTAAGGTCGAAATGGATCAAAGATTTAAATATTAAAATAAATAATTATTCTTATTTTTCCCCTTTATTGAGCTTTTTGGTACATTTTAGGGACATTTGACAGATGCAAATTAAAACACTGTGATTCCATCTTCAGAAAGAATGACTTTTATTAAGAAATCAATTAATAATAAATGCTGGCAGGGTTGTGGCAAAAAAGAACCTTTCTTCCCTCTTGGTAAGATTATACACGGGTATAACCAATATGGAAATCAGTATGGCAGTTCCTCAAAAAACTGACTCTAGAGGTTCCATTTGACCCAGGTATTTTCCTTCTTGGTATCTTTCTGTAAGAGTTAAAAGCATAATACTACAGCAATATCTGCACATTCATGTTTATAGCAGCATAATTTATAATAGCTAAATCTCAGAAACGGTCTAGATGCCTTTCAACCGGTGAATTGATAAAGAACATGTGGTTTTTGTATACAATGAGAGTACCACTCTGCCATAAAATGTAAATGAGACATTTTAAGGTAAATTGATACAACTTAAGACCGTACCTTTAAGTTAATAAATCAGACACATATTTAAATATATATATATATTTGAGACAGTGTCTCGCTTTGTAGTTCAGGATGACCCTGAGCTCAGCCTGGATCCTCCTGCCTGTGCCTCCCGAGTGCTGGGATTACAGGCGTGAGCCACCACGCCTGGCACTGTGGTATGTGGTACTGATTGCTGCTGGGGTGAGTCTCTATACCCAGTATTGTATGTGCTTACCAGGGGATTGAAACCGGGCCCTTGTGCTTGCAAGACAGGCGCCGGAACCACTGAGCTAAATCCTTGGCCCTAAATATCATATTCTTTCTCTTGTATGAGAAATTGAAAGCGTAAATAAGGACCAAAATATATAATAGATATTGGGAAATAGGATGAAAATGTTCAAAGAGGAAGGAGAACAGGAGAGAGAGGAGAAAAGAAGGAAGGGGAAAGAAAAAAAAGAATAGCCAGAGCAGAAGGAAAATGAAAGTTTTATAAATTAGGAGAAGAAAGGTTGAAGGAAGGGGAAGGAAATGGGGAAATGAAGCAATATATAGCATGTACAAAT
>PVIR01037796.1:0-14858 GCA_004026965.1 Petromus typicus | reverse complement strand
CTGTCTGGGCTGCCACTTCTCAAACAGGCCATCTTCTGTGCTTCTGTGGTCCTACTTTGTTTTTATGAGACAGGGCCTCAGTAAGTAGTTCAGTCTGGGCTTGAACTCACTATGTAGCCCAGGCTGGCCTGAAACTCATAGCAATCCTTCTGCCTCAGCTTCCTGAGTGTATAGAATACAGTTGTGTACTATCATGCCTTGCTGGGCCCTATTTTTTGTAATCCAACTTTCTGTTGACCATTCACTGGGTGGTAGTCAGGCATTTGGGCTCTGATATCATTATCATTTCTGTGATCCTTCTACTTTTCCCAGTAATAACTCGACTTGCTATTGTTAATATCTTGACTGTTTCACTCTTCTTTATTTGGCACCTCATCTATTCCAAGGTGTTTTAATTTATTTCCTTTACTAAATATTCTCTATTTTCTATGTTGTGTGCAATCTAATACACATGTCTTCTCTCAAAAGGTTACGCAGCATAGAATTCTCTAAGGCAGTGATGTTCAACTATCCATTGCATTCCAGTTGTCAGTCATGAAATTAATCTAAAAGGTCAAAACAAGCATAGTAGAACACAGAAAATGTTTGAGGACATGATATTAAATTGAAGTAATGGTATCATAAAACTTATCATTGTCCATGTATGTATGCATGTTTACCACTTTGTGATCTAGAAGTATATTACTTTCTACCATTTGGCATTAAAAAAAGTTTTTGGAAACCTGTAGTCTAAAGTTTTGGCATGGAATAAGCTCTCACTCATAGCAAGTGTTATTACTATCCAAGACCATGTCATACAAACATGATCTCCAGTCAAACGGCCCAAAGAGCTATGATTCCAACTCACTTGGGCTCATTAGAATAATTCCATATAGTTGGGCCAGGAAGGACTGACACAACCAAAGCGCTGCCATACATTTGTTTGACTGTACATAAACAGGCCCTGCCTGAGTCACCGGCCTTGGCCAAAAGAGAAGCCAGCCAGGTCCAGAGAACAGAAACTGTTTTAAAATAATATTTTATTTTCCCATGACTCATCACAAATCTGTTCCTACAACATTTTTTTCCTATAGCTGAATACTTTCAGATGGGCAGGTCTCACCCAGGAAGTGGGGATGGGCAGGAGCTGACAGAATATTAGGGGGAGAGCAACTTCTGACATTCCTCTCCTTCAACTCTATCAAAAGCTCTATGGAAACAACTGTTTAACTCTCCTGACATTGGCAGGTGATAAATACTATCAAGCTTCCAGCACTTGCTAATTGAATGGAAGGACTAAAAAATTCCAGATTCCTTTCTTGTCCCAGAGCTCCTCCCTTTGTAAATAGGCTCTGTTAGTCACGTGTTGGTGGCCACTCAGGAGTGATGATCTAGCAGAAGAAACTGTAGCACCTTGTCTACTGCATCAGGCAAGGGAGCTGGATTTGAATTCATCCAAGGTCAGAGACGCATGGAGAAGGACAATGAGGAGCAGAAAGAGAGAAAGCTCTGCTTTCTTTCCTGAGAGCACACAGAGGTTCCCTGGGGCTGAAGACAGCTCTTCAGAGCTCTCTACTGCTGGTGTGGGAGCACAGGGGCCTCATTCATATTGTCACTTGTTTTAAGTATCTATCCTGACAAGATGAATGTCTGCTTCTAATGCTGGAGATGATAGTGTTTGCCAAACACAGGGGACAGATTAAAAAAAAAAAAAAACTAAAACTCCCTAACATTTACATAGGATTTAGCTTTTGCCTGGCATTGTGTGGAATACTTAACATGTACAAGTTCATTTAATCTACAGGTCAGCTGTTTAAGGCATGTACCTTGTTCCCAAAATTTCTCTGTTGAGCCAACAAGTAGAAAAGATAAATAATTTGCTCCCAGTTACTCAGAAATTAGTAGTGAAGCCAAGAATCAAGGCTGTGCCAGTTTCCTACATCATCAGTTTCCTTACCTCTGTCCCTACAGAGAGCTAGAAGGTCCACATTCTCATTTTATTCTTAATTAATTTACCTGCTCAGTTGACTGAATCAACCTCACTGCAGTATCTTCTTCTTACTGATAAAGTAAGCGAAGATGATGTAAAGTCCTTCCTCATGCTGGCTTTCATATTTCTTTTAGCTGTATGGTTCAAAGGGATTATGTTAATTCTCCCAATACATTCTGTTGCCCTTTGAAATCCACCAGTTCACCACATTACCAAACAGTCCCAATGGGTCTTCCTCAGCAGCCACTCCCTCACTGCAGGTGAAGGAAGCTCAGTTTGTTTTTTGATGTCTGAGCTAAGCTTGCTTTTCCCCCTTTGACACCTGGGAAGTAACCCCAGAAAGAGTTCTAAGTCTCTGAATCTGCAACTCATACTGAACGCCAAGCAAGTCAAGAAGTATGATGGTCGGATAGGATTTGTTTTAGTGGTGTGTTGGGGAAAAACCAGAAGAATGGGCTGGGGTAGACCCAGCACTAAGCTGTTTCTAATTAAAAGAAGTGTGAGGCCAGGAAGAACTCCCCTCCTGGTGGAGTTCTCCACCACCCGATGAGATGATTAAATGTCATGCAGCAGAAAGTAAATGTTTCTGCCAAGCCAGGTGCTTGGATTGTAGGGAACTGTATTAGGCTTGAGGAACAGGTTTGATTGGCTCACCTTCCTTGGGCTGTTAATGTCTTCATCCTCAGTGCCTGTTGGAAAAAAATCATCCCCGATTCCCTTCTCACAGCTGCTTCATGAAAACAAACTCAAAATACTAAGTAAGGATCTTTTGTTTCCTACTTTCTTCAAATTCATGCTAAAATGATAGCACAGAAAGACAGCTGATATGTGCTGTTCTCCTTGGATAGTTTATTACAACTACCCACAGGTAATGGACCGTATTTGTCCCCTGGATTTGATTTGTTTCATGTATTGAAGACAGTATCCTAGCTAAAGACTGGGCTCCATGTGACCTGTGAAACTAACCAGCAGAACACCTCCAAGAGAGATCGCTAGTAACAGGAGGCTGTCTCTCTCTCTCTCTCTCTCTCAAACGTCCTACTCACAGAAGACTTTATGCTCAGTATGACTTGGCTATCTCTCTCTCAAATGTCCTACTCATGGAAGACTTTGTGCTCAGTATGACCTATCCGCATCCATTGACTCACTACTTCTTTTCATTGGTTTTATTGCTGTTGGTTTCATTGGTTATTGCTGTTGGTTGGCATATTTTTCAAATGTGTACTCATTAATTCACTTGCCTCGAATGGTTTGGACAGAAAAATTTATCAACATCTCAGAAATGTTCTTCACCCAGATGAGATGAAATGCACCCCCTGGCTTGTGTTTTTTTCCTTCATCTCTGATTATTCTGTGATACCAATAAGTGACTGGGCTTCATGCGTCATAGTTCAGTACAAGTGATAGCTAGTGACTCCCTGCAGCCATGCTCTGAACATGGCAAGAAGCATACAGAAGCACACTCTAAGTGTGAGTCCATATTTTTATGTATTCAAATGCCAGACCGGTAAATATAAGGTGCTCATTCAGAATATTACTAGTTTTATCATCTGAAAAGTTTTGAAATTCATTTTCTAGTTAAACATTTCCACAAAATATGTCACAAAAGGTGATCCTAATCGTTATACATTTGAAAAAAAGGTATCAAGGTCTAATAAGTTTTAAAAATCTGCATATTCTTTCTCTTTTCTTGAAAGGAAGTATTAGCATTAGCAGATTTAGCTCTAAGGAATCTTGAGAGCAGAAACTTACTTACTTTTAATTCAGCACGTATTACTTTTTCCAGGTTAATCCACTCACCTAAAAGCCTGTTTGTTTATTTTCCCCCAGAATTGTTACCTGTTAGCATCTTGAGTCAGCTTTTCTTCCCATGCAGCTGGGAATAGACTCTAGGTATGATTCTTATGAAATATTAGTAATTATCATTTCATTGAACATTTCCCATACTTCAGGAAATGTTACAGGAACTGCAGATGTTTCAATAGTTAGATAGGTTGTGTTAACAGAGGCTGAAAGTCTGACTGCTTTGTGTAGACTATTTTGCTTGTGGAAAAGTCTAAAATGGTAGCTAGCAAGAGGGCAGGGGCAGCAGTCTGTGACTTTGGTGGTGTCTCTTCACTATCCTTCTATGTGTGTCCCTCTTGGTAGGCAGCAGCTCATCACACCTCACTGTGTTCCTTCCCTCAGAAAAGATGTATCGCTGATCACAGAAATCAAGAGCATGCAGTTTCCTAGTAAGGATATGGCCTGCATTGTGTTCATATCTCATTGTCCTTAATCCCAGATATGGCCACTGAGAGTACAGGGAATGCTGGGAAATACAATATCTTCCCAGGGACACTGATGCTGGCCAAACTCCGGAAGTTCTGTCAGGTAAATGAGAACACAAAGAACACATATTGCCATCCAGTCACTCCCTGGTTTGTTAGCTCAGTTGATCCTGTGGTCAACTCCATGAATGAGCTTCTCTGTGTCCAAGTTCGTGATGAGAAAAATAGAGCAAAACTAATGCCACGCAGAAATCAGTGTTGAGACTCCATCACTTAATTCTCTTGTGTGGCTTCTCAACTACTATTCAGAGATGAGGTACTTTTTCTCAAAACAACTTTCTACTCATTTCCCCCATTCTAAGACCTATTCTTTTCAAATTTTATGGTAATGCATTTCCTAAGTCAGTGAGGGGGCCCTTTGCTTTGCTTGCTTGGTCTACACCCCCATTTCTTTAAGGGCACGTGTTTCTAAAATATATTTCTCAGCCTCGCTCACATCTGACCTTATGCTTGAAATGCAGATGATGGAATGTGAGCAGTTCCACAGTTCCCCAGCTCCAGGCTTCGCCTGCGGACGCTGCCCACATGTGGTGCTCTGCACTGTCGCCTCTTGTCAGGCAAGCTGAAGTGACGCTAGGACATGTGGAAAGCCGTATCTCTGAGGTGTGCAGGCCTCATCTGGCTTGCGTTTTTAAGGATTATGCGGAAGAAACTCCACCAGCATCTGCCTTCCCCTCTCATGTTTGTCTGTGATGTCAGATTCATTTTAAAGGTCTTTCTCCTTTTGTCCTGGCTATTAGCCTACAATGAATAATATAGTCCACTAGTGTGATGTTATGGTGACAGCCTGGCTTAGAACCACTTCTGAATCTCTGAGAGCTTCCTGTTTCTCCAGCTAAAACACTGTTCAGTCAGAGTCACCATGAGAAGCCAGTTAGTCACTTTTTTTTTTTTTTTTTTTTTAGTGTTTTGAGACAAAGTCTCACTCTATAATTCAGGCTGGTCCTGAATTTAGAAATCCTCCTGCCTTTGCCACCCAAGGTCTAGGATTATAGGCATGAGTCTTCACACCCGGCATTGTTGTATGTGGTTACCAGGGCTCGAACCTGGGCCCCTGCACTTGCAAGATTGGCACTGGAACCACTGAGCTAAATCCCCAGACCTAAACATCCTTCTTATTATTCTGTTTTGGCACTTGATTTGTATTTATTCTACATGCTCCAGTGTTTAAAATATAAATGTTTTGGTATTAAGAAAGAATCTTAAAAGAAATATATCCTAGATTTCCACATTTACTTTAGAAAATTTCCAAATTTTTATTTCAGTCTATACTAAAAAAATAAAGAAAGAAAGAACAAAATAAAACAAAACAAAACAAAAAAATTAAAACTACCACCACCAGACAGATGAAGACTAATGAAGGAGTATCATTTTGGAATCAGCTGACAACCTCAGGAAAAAGACCTGTGGGCTGTACTAATGGGATCACCTCTCTGAGGATCGGTGACTTTGGAATAAATTAAAGAATTTATTCAGACTTATTAGGATCCATTAACTTTATGAAAGTCTGTGAAGTTTCTCCCTCAGGTTTTCATGAGCAACACAGATGTCATACTCAGTGGTCTTTGATCACTTTTCGCTAGGTGTTGTAACTGAGTTGCAATAAGTAGAATTTGGACTATTTAGAGGGTAGACTTTTTTATTCTATTTCTGAATTGCAGGTCATTCTCTCAATAAGCCCCAGGATTTTGGGTGGCTTAGGAGGGGGAAAGTTGGTCCATTGCTATATAGCAGAGATAGAGAACAAATGTTGGTTCTGTCACAGCCTAAGTGGGCAAATGATGGTCACAGAGTGTCTACTCAAAGGAGAAGGAGGTCATTTAGGTTGAGGGAGAGCATGTTTTAGGTGACCTGATTGTCTGTAGTGCAGTTTGCCTCCATGTTTCCTTTTGACAAAAGTGTGACAAAAACTGCAAGGACAGAATTCCATTTGGAAGACATGTTGGCAAATAACATTCAGGCTCCACACCCACTTTTCCTGCTGGGAGTTCACTTAGACATGGAAAGACTGGAATTCCCTGCTGTTTATTTACTAAAAAGTTTCAGTAGTTACAAATTGCACTGACTATATACACTTTGGCTCGATTGTTTATTGCATTAAAATATACAAAACATATTAGTTTTTTCATAGTCTTTTAATAGGAAGGGAAAATTGTTGAGAAATACAAGTAAAATAACACCTGTAGTTATATTCGTGTGTTTGTGTGTCCACTCAGTGCCATGTCTATGTGATACTGATATATTTTGAATCAACACAGCAACAACTACCCTCACCATGAGAGCCCAGCACATCCCAGACTTTAAGGACTGATTTATGTCAAATGCTCCCTTTCAGAGGAGAGAGAATTTTCAGATTCAAAAATCCCAAACACAGTGGTCATTTAAGTAGGAAGATTTCTGTGTGTCTTTTGTTTTAACCTTACCCTTGGTAAGGTAAATCACAAGACTGCGATATACTGCTGTGCCTGATTCATCTTCTCACATACTGAGTGTCACTCTACAGTCCCTATTTCACTTCACCTTTGTGACAAAAAATCATTCTAGACTCTACTGTAATACTTTTGTGCCTTATGGGACTAATTTAATTATTTTTGTTTGGTTGGTTTTTAGAGAATATTTCGAGAGAAGAAGGTCTTGCTATGTCCTCCATACTGACCTTAATCTCATTATGTAACCCAGGCTGGCCTCAGACTCTCAAGTCCTCTTCTTGCCTGAGCCTCCTGAGGTGGTCACAGGTGTGGATCACTGTACCCAGTTTAAACTTAATTTGTAACAGCCAGAACACTGAAGCATTATACTATGTTTTATGTTTTTGGAATAGAAATTCTACAGGTAATCTAAGAAAAGGAAGAAAGATTATTTCATATATAAATTCTAGATCACTGCAGCCTATGTTTGAGTTCCCAGCAATAAACTCAGGTTAAAAATCTCTAGCAAAGATTGTTCTTTTATTTGATCATTATTATTTTAAAGATGTGTTTTTACTTTAATAAAAATATAGTTGCAAGAATAAATTTAGCAAAACATTCCTTATAAGTACATTAAATTAAAAGTACATTTAAAAATACGAGTGCAGGGGCTGAGGACTTAGCTCAGTGGTTCTGGTGCCTGTTTTGCAAGCATATGGGCCTGGGTTTAATCCCCAGTAACTACATACAATACTGGGTGTGGAGACTCACCCCAGCAGCAATCAGTACCACATACCACAGTGCCGGGCGTGGTGGGTCACGCCTGTCATCCCAGCACTCGGGAGGCAGAGGCAGGAGGATTGCTGTGATGTGAGTTGGAGGCTGAGCTCAGGGCCAGCCTGAACTACAAAGTGAGACCCTGTCTCAAAAAATAAATTAATTAATTAAAAATTAAAAAAATAAAAATAGGAGTGCATTCAAGCCATGACAATCTTTTTTATGGATAAGTCAGGGAAGTCACTGCTGTATCAAAATACATTATTGACATGCTTTTTCTTTTTTAAAAGTGGAGTGTCAAAGTATGTCTGAGTAAGTAAGATTTTTAGGATGATTTTAAATAAACAAATTGTATTTTAAGAGTTCTTCTTAATATCCCTTGTACTCAGCATGTAGAAATATATCCCAAAAGTCAATGCCTGCAATCCCAGCATTTGGGAGGCTCAGGCAGGAGGATCAACAAGAGTCTGAGCCCAAACTGGGCTCTGTAATGAGTGCAAAGTCAGCCTATATGACACAGTGAAACTCTATCTCAAAAAAAAAAAAAATCAAAAGTCTTCCTTCATATCACAAAAATAAGTATACGTAGTTTTAAAACAAAAAACCCTTTATTGCTGAAGGCCCTTTATTTTCATCCCAGTCAAAGCATGCTCTGCTGTCTTTCACTATCCCACGGGCTCCCGGGTACAGGAATCCCACCACTAAACAGGATGGTTTCAAGCCCAAGGGAGCTGCATGTAGTGGTCAGGAAGTCAGGAGGAGCAGGAATAGCAGGCACAGTTGGGAATGGCCCAGGGAGACTTTCACTGGCTTGCATCTCTCAGCTAGGTTGAAATCTTCAGAATGAATAGTGCTGGAACAGTATTTTGAAATCACATACACACATTTTAAAAATTGTTCCTGGTCTTAATGCACTCTGAAATTGTTAAAGAGTGCATCCAACCATCAAATGTGCAAAGGCAGGATTATTGCACGATGCGGTTAAGGACGATAGAGAGAGTACTTCTGTCTTAGGACAGTGCTACAGACAGTCACACTTTCTCTGGTGCTGAAGTCTCCCAAGAGTCATACCCACTCTGGGGTGTACTGTGACCACACTCAGAGCAGTTCCAGGTCATTTGTACGAATATCACCATGGCTCTAGTATAGAACCATATGCAGATATATACAGTAAGATATTAACTATTGCATCTTTTAAATTATACTATATTATGTGATTTACTCTATAAATTATATTTTAATCAATATGTGAGTTTACTCAAGAAAAATGCTCTCAGGTGATGTTTTGTTGACTTAGCCAGTTTGCAGCCCTTGCACACTGATTTTGGATTTTTATAGTAGGTATTCAGAGTTGTGTTGTTAAAGGGACAAGTGAATTATGACCTAAAAGCTGAGCTCAAGAGGGAAGTCTGACTATTGACTGGCAAAATAAAACAACGGAGATTTATTTCTTTCATTCTCAATGCAATTGCCTATGAAACCTCCCTAAACTAAACAAATGAAATTATTTATGAACAAAAAGTGGAACATTTAAATTTATTTATTTTTCTTTCATTCCAAGAAGTTTCCACAATGCAAGCTTGAATACAATAAATTTTACATAAATGATGTGTGGCAACCTAATTTAGAATAAATTAGGAAACCTGGTAATAAGTTAACCTCAAAACTCTTGCATTTCATTCCTTTATCACTTCCCTTCCTTTGAAAACACTGTTTAGCCATGCACCAAGTCTGAACAATGCTGAGTCAAACTTTCAGAGGCAAAAGTAGTATTTTAATATTCTTGGGCTGTAGATGGCACTTCTGGATGGGAATCAATTGTAGTTGGTGCTGTCAGAAAGTGTCCTAGGTGTGTACATAAGGTGAAATCTAAGCTCATTCCAACCTCTCTGAACATCTACTCCAGCTCTCCAGGCCATTCTGATGTCAAGGGCTTCCAGGTATAAAGTGAATTTTATAACCTTGTGTTCTGTCAGCCACTCTAACCTATTTACCTTTCCATTCACTTCGACTACTCTAAACCCTTCCTCTGTATTTTGAAGACACCAATAATTCTTACCACACTAAAAATCATTAATGTTGCTCAAATACTGATGATGCCTAGGGAATGCGAAGTGCACTGGATAAATTGCCTCATTATGTTCTCTTAATCTATGAGATAAGTGTTATTACTAACCCTGTTTTACAGTGAGAAACATGGACTCTGCTTTGGCTTGAGTCTGTCTACTCCCAAGTCCATGGTGAAACTTAGTCCCCATTGTGGTTGTATTAATAGATGGGCCCTTTTGTGGACGGGACTAAGTCATAAAGTCTTTGCCTCCAGGAGTAAATGATTGCCTTATAAAAGGGCTGAAGGAAACTAATGTAGGTCGACCTTGGTCTTCTGCCTTGTACTGTGTTCGGACTTTACAAGAAGATCCTTAACAATGACATCACCTGCTGGTGTCTTGCTCTTGAATGTTGGTGTCTCCAGAGCTGTGTCAAATGAATCCCTGTTATCTGTGGAGTGCTGGCATAGAGCCCAAAGGGACTAACACAGACACTTACAGTAGCTTCTAGTCTTCACTCAGCAGAGGTCACAGAGTAGGTATATGTGATTCTCAGCCCTTTCTGCCACCAGCTTTCCTGTCTTTTATCTTCATCTACTTGGGTTGCTGAGTCATCTCTTACTGAGTCATCGCTCCTGGATCTCAGTGCTTAGGAATCACTTCTGTCTTCTCCTGATAAATGGTGCATAGATCACAGAGCTCATCCAGTCCAACCCTTACCCAGGTTCGCTACCTCCCATCTACTCAAAAATATGTGGGAAGTTTGACCTCTCTGACATTAAACAACCACCATACTCTGCTCCCATTTCAGCCCTTTCATTGGAGCCTACTTTGTTTATTTATCTGTTTGTCGAATCTCAGTTGTCTCTTAGTCAGGGCAGTCTTCCTACCCACACACATCTTGTTTCTGCCTGTGCACACAGTACCATTCCCCACATCCTGCATTGACTAACTAACTGACCTGCCTTGCCCTCTTCATTCTGCCTTCCTGTCATGTGACTTTGTAAGTTTTCTTGAGAAATCTTGTCACAGTAAGATTGCGGGGCCCCATGAATATTTTCTTGATTAAGGAGTTCTTCTCAGATCTCATGTTGTCATCTCCACTTTGTTGGGAAGATTCAAATTCCTCTTGCCTCTTTGATTCCTCTGTGCTCTGGGCAAGATCTGTTATAGCTTCTTGGACTTCTTGTATTTCTCTCTACTGGACTGCACACTCAAGAGTAGGAGCTGTACCTATGTCATTGTTATCTTGTCAGAACCAGAATTTATTAGACATTCCACCATTGTTTGTTGAGTAAATGAAGAAAAAGCTGAGAAACAAACTGCAGTGATGTTGTTTTCAATACCTTTTCTCTAAGTCTTGCAAATAACAAAAAACTGGCTACTAATGAGTTAATCTCCACTCCCAACTCACCTTGTTGAAATGTATGACATAGTTAATGTACATTAAGGGCAACAATCCATTTTGGAAAAAGTAGGAGCTGAAAAGCAAACAGTATATAATGTCCAGTACCTCTTGCTAGGGGCAGAGAGGGCAGATGTAGAAAGACAAATACTATATAATGAAGTTTAGACACAACAGAAGGTTAATGCTTCCTCACCTTTCACGGAGTACCAAGGGATCATTTGTCATCATAACTGTGCAGGCTAGGACTTCTCATCCACATGACAGTGCCTTCCACAGAAGGCTATTCCCCAGGGCTGCTCGAATCAGCCAGCCTGTCCTGGATAGGTGGGATTTGTGTGGCTGTATCTCTCCAAGTGGTGACACAGGCTATTTACCCTCCTTTATTAAAGCAGGACCCAACTCATAGGAGCACTGATTCTAGAGATGGAAGACTTGGTGAAGGAGCCTGTTTTTCCATTGTACTGGTTGTTATTTTCAGTGAGTACTTACCTCTCCAGTTTTCTCTCTGCCAAGTAGAAATCCCAGTGTTTCCAGCATTGCAATATTAACTATCCAGTCCTGGATTCCACTGCTTCACTTCAATTAATCAGCAGCTGTAGAGAAAAGCTTTACAACTGACATGGGGAGAAAAATCTCTGAGAAGGAGATGAGCTCCATCCTGCATCCACAAATCATCCTTCTTTTATTAGATCACCGTGGACACATGCCGGGGGGGGAGCACTTGAGATAAATCAGTGATGGATTGAGGCTGGTCCTGAATGCCTATGTAGTTTCCTATCTCCATGAGCAAAGACCTGATAAACTCTATTTAGAATTCCTTTGCCACCATACTTGAATGTAGAATTTACTGCAAGTGAGAAATCTGCTTCTTGGACCCTTCTTCCTAACAGACAAAACTTAGCCTTCTTAATTTTACTTCTTCAACTTATATAGGAAGCAGAGCAACAAAAGGCATAGGGTAGCTTTAGTCTAAATTATACCTTGTAGTTTTTGTGACCACAGCACAAGCTTCTAGATTTTACGAGGGAATATTAGAGAAAAATCATTACAAACCTTTCTCACCCCCACCCCGTGAACCTAAGAAGGAATTAAAATGCCCACACGAAGCTTACCAAAAGAAAGAGAAAAAAGATAGACCCTTTCCTTTTTATCTTCATCCTCTTCCTTAGTTGGTGGGGCCTTCCTGTATTTTTGACTTTTTCCTTGTGGATGAAGTATGTGTGTGTCCACATACACTGAGGAGTTCCCTTCAGGAAGAGATCTTGGGCTCAGAAATTGGTGCTAACAGTCTGTTTGTAAAGACGGTGAAGACCTCTGTAGTCCCACGTGTCCCCATTTGTGAACAAGAACATAAGAGTGATTAGAATTAGAGGAACGCTGACACGGGGTCGAGGTACCCTGTCCCTTCTCCTTCCTCAGTGAGTTTTGACGTGCCATCTAATGCAAAGCATGCAGCTTACAGGAATATGTTTGGAAGTCGCGGCATAAGATTATTCTTTCTTCTGAACCCTCGCACTGTTTTTGGCTGAGTGGTACAATTGTTTTCCCTGTGGGCCCAGCTGCTGAGGTGAGGCACTTTCCTCCACTTGTTGGTGCTGTGCACGTACGTGCTTTAGATAAAGAACCCACAGCGCCCTGCAAACTCTCACAGCTGTTGAGGATGGAAAGATCCTTCCAGTGTATCCACTGGCTTCATGCAGTGATGCTCCCCCGTGACCGCACTAAAATTGTAATTAGTGGGCAGTGTGCATTCTTGTGTAATGGAGCGTACACACAGCCGGAAGTGACGAGGGCATGTTCGCATTCCCAGTTTCATTGTCAACCAGCTGTGCTTCTGGGTAAATTGCTTTATTTTACAGAACTTGACAGAGTAGAGTTGGAGGTAATCTCTGGAGTACTTAGCTCTCGTGTTCGGTGGACGTTTCATGTAAAATTAGATGCGCCAGTGCATGGGAACTTCAAACAATGGGCAGATGCAAGTCAGAACGCGAACTCAACTGGTCTTTGTAATGTGCAGTTGCTGGTCTCCTATCAGTCTGCAAGATCCAATTCTCTTTATTTTCTAGAGCAGCGTGGTTTTGCTTCATTTATATCAGGTCACAGGTGAAAATCCTATTTCCTCTCTTCTATAGAAAAATGTCTGTCGGTACTTTAGTAGCTACAGATCTCTACACAGCACGCGTCGCCTCTCTAGTCAGTTCAGTCGCCCCAGGACATTGATGCATCTGATGTTGAAGCCTTTCTCTCGTGCTTCTCTGCCCTTGGTCCAGTGGCTACCTCTGGCTTCTTCTTCGGGTACCTGACTCAACTTCCAGCCCTGGGGTCACTTTCCGTGTCAAGCTTCTGTGTCCTCACAGAAGCCCCATATGTGCCCCACACCTACTGTGCTGCCCCTGGATGGTGGTTATCTGATTGTTTCTCCTCCAAACAACACAATCAGCCTGTGCATAACTCAATCTCTAGCTATTAGAAGTTCTCAAGAAATATGTGTTCTGGGGCAAGGTGACTGTGTGTTTCCCTAGGGCTGCCATGAAAAGGACTACAGGCCTGTTGCTTGAAAACAACAAGAATTTATTTGCTAATAGTTCCAGAGGCTGAAAGTCTGGAGTCACAGTGCCAGCAGGCCTGGGCTCCTTCTGAGCTTCCGGGCGGAGTCCTTTCTTGTCTCTCCTCGGCTTCTGTGCTGGCCTCATTCCTAAGCACCCCGCGGTTTACTGCTGTCACTTTCTCTATGGCCTCTGTTGTCGCTGTGTGTGTAGGTTTTCAGTCATTTCTTCCTGCCAATAAGGGTGTCAGCTACTGAATTAGAGCTCAGTGTGGAGGCTTCGTCTGCTCTGGATTATTTCTCCAAAGCCTTGATTTTCAACTAAGGCTGCATTAATAGGTACTAAAGATTAGGTCAAGGTTTTTTGGGGGAGAGAGTACAACTCAGCCTGTGATAGGCTGATGAAACGATCTAGGGAGAAAGCTTCCCTTTTATTATATATATAATGTGTGTATATGCATGTGTGCACATACACTATTCTGTATTGTAAAATCAAGGCTAATTATCCCAAAGAGAAAATATTGTCAGTCTCATCTGAAGCACTTTAAAGACATCTGCCTCTTTCAGATGTAAATTTTAAATGACAAATATTTCTTTGCCAACTTTCAGAACACTAAATTAGGATAATTTATTACCAAATAAACTCTGTGTGTCTATCATGTAAAATTTGAGAAATCTGAGATTAGTAGCAGCCTTAGCTATCTTTGAAAGACAGCTTCAAAAATTGTCATCTATTCGTATTTCCAAATTAAGAAGACATCTGTGGTTAAATTTTCTCTTTTTTTGTCACTTTCTCTTTCTTAAGGCTTGTCATCTGGCCTTTAACATACTTAATTCCAAATGACTCATTATACAGTAGGTCTTTCCCCTAAGCCTCAGATTATAAAAAGTAATGTTAGCTTCTTTTAAAAGCAACTGATCTATTAAATAATACCCTAATTTGTAGCATTTAGCCATGATGAGCTCAAATAGGAAAAAATCTCACAAAAATTTTTAAAGTAGTTTTTACCAATTAAGATGGTATAAAAGGCGTTGCAATAGACTTTTTGTTTTAATTAAAAACATTGAAAGTGGAACATTTGGTAAACTATTAAGTAAATTACTCTTGTTCGCTCATGTTCATTGTAGTTAGTGATAATGTTGGAGTCAGCATTTGGCCCCAGGTGCTAAGTCACAGCCCGTGTTTGCCGGCCTGTGAGCTTGGAGCCGCTAAGCACCTCCTTCCTACAAGAAACCGGGAGCAGATAATCTTCTAGACTGAGAGGAGCAGGATCTGCACTGTAAACTGACTTTGCTGAAAAAGGGCGCTTTACAGAATGTGAATCTTTATAGGTTAGTCACTGACCAGTGCACTTTTTCAAATCCCGTTCTTC
>PVIR01037795.1:0-14918 GCA_004026965.1 Petromus typicus | reverse complement strand
CACTCCATAATGGGGATTTGTACCAGTATAAGACACAACTTAATTCTCATTTTTTCCCATAGCCCTACCCACCCTACCACCCCCCCATATACATAAAATTTGTTTCCTTACTTTTTTGTTACAATCTCAACATTGTTCCCTTTCACCTTATTTTACATTGAGCATTTTATATTTCACAATATATGACATACAGTGCTAGGACTCACTTACATCTTCATTTTCTCATACCAGAGAAAAGATGCGATATGTACCTATCTGTGCCCTATTTATTTCACTTATGAGGATATCCTCAAGGTAGGACATAGTTATTTCTTTAGCTAGTCTCAAAGCCAGCAAAGTAGTTTCTGACATTTTGCAGATTAGCATGCCTGTAGTTCAGTCTTTCTCATTCTTCATTGAATTGACATACTCTGCTAAAGTGTCATGCCATTTAATATGTCTAACCGTAATGGAAATGACAGTTCCATAGTCAGTGACAATCAACCCAGGCTTTAAAATCACACATCTTATGGTATATTTCGACATGATCTCAGATGTAGCAGCTGTTGCTTTATTATTTGGGAAATGTGTAGCTAGCTATATAAATAAATAAATACTATGATAAAGCAAACACCATTGCAAAATCAGAACTCTCACTAATACATACTCTTGTTAACTATCTCCAGTACAAAAATAATCAAGTAAAGATGTTTTTATTTCCCCACACATCATAGAAGGAGGAGAGAGTGAGAGCTGGAGAGAGTTTTGAAGATAATGGTACCTTTCTTAGACTCACTTACAGAAATGTCATGGAGAAACACAAAAATATCAACTAGATATGGTCAACAACAGCCACATGCCTCAGAACATAGTTTGTTTGTCAAGTTTAAAGAGCACAACACATCTTTCCTTGATTTGCACTGCAGATTAATTAATAGTAAAATTTTGAAGGAGATTTAGTGTCCAGTTTTCTATCTTTCCTCACACTTCTGATAGAATTCAGCGCTGAAGTGTGTTCTGGTTCTCCTGTCTCTTTATTTGTAGGTTTCAAAAAAGAGATTGTATTTAACTCATTTAAGTTAAGTGAAACTGACTGATAAAATATCATCTCTGCTAAGCACATCAACATGTAATATGGATCAAAACCTAACATCATTAGTGCACCATTAATGTTGAAAGTTAGATTATACTTGTAAAATGTTGGTTCTTACGTCATGTTTAAACAACTTAGTGTCACTGTATTCAAGCTACAGTGTAACATGCTAGAAATAAGTATAAGAAACCAAAGTAGGTACAATTTAAGAGTGATATATATTAATATATATTACATATTTTATTGATAAATAAATATATATTGATATTTATATATTGATCAATATAAATTTATATATATTTATTGATCATGTTTAGCACAGTATTTACAAGCATGCAAAGTGCTTTTTGGCTGGAATAATTTTGACTAGGCTAATGGTCTAGCTAGGGCCTTAGGTATCAGTAAATGTGTTGTATCTTATGAACTAGTAAATTTAACTTTACTCTGATATTATCTCTCATTGTGACAAGTAAGCAACAATATAAATTTCAAAAGCAGAAAAATAAGCAAATTCTATAAATGAGGTACTAGTATTTATCACCAGAAAAATGTAGCTGCATCTTGAATAATTCTTCTATTTCTGCAGGCAATATTCAATGAATCAGTTTAATTTCTTTTTCATCTCAAAACTTAGTTCTTTTTAAACATATACATTAATTTCAAGTTTAAAATTTCTCAGGTTTAAGTGAACTAGACATGTCCATTAATGGGTTCATGTGGGCATGTTTTGTGTGCATGTTTATTTATGTATCTGTACATATATTATATCCACTTAACAAACTGTTTGCTGCCAAACATGTATGCTCACAGTCCAATAGTGCTTGGTGCAGCTCTTCAGGCAAGATAAATTTCAACCTGTAAAGTTTATTTCCCTTGCATTTCCTGGGGAGAATTCATAGAACAAACAAAAGTGACATTTTCCAGTTATGAAATAGTTTATTGCTGTTCCTCCTCCATTTCCTTCATCTCCTTCACTAACATCACACTACCAAAATTATTCTTATAATTGCAATATGAATATAGTTCTAATGATCAGGGTTGTGATTTTTGTGACTTTCTCCATTTGAGGCCTATACTTACCATTTATACATTTTTTACCATCTGAATTAATCAAAGAAACCTTTTTATATCCCCAAACATAAAAGTTTCGCATCAGAAAGCAGGGAGAAGTAAGGGAGGCACTCATTCTTGTACTTTTTCTTTTGTAAGATTGGGAGTGAGTATAAGACATTGCAAATCAAACAATGAATCATTATTTGAATGTTCCTAATAAAGCGCTCTTTGCTTGCAAAAATAGTTTTGTCATCTCAAACTTCTAGAACACTATTTTTTCTGATTAGAGAATGGAATTAAGTTTTTTATTTAATTCAAATCTTTATTGGTATACTATGAATGCACATCATCATCGCATTCAACAGGGATTTTTTTACCAGAATATGGCACGACTTGATTTTCATTTTTCCCTTTTATCACCCACCATATAATCCCCTACCCCCTTCCTGGAAGCTTGATTCATATTGAAATCCTTGCATGTAGATCAGAAATGGTATTATCATCCAATCATTTTATTTGTATCATCCATCATTTTTATTTGTATTTCTAAAACAGAATGCTTATCATATTTTTATCAGAAGCCTGAGGATTGGTGATTGACATGGAAATATTCACTAGTTATTATCTGACCCAAATCTTAGAAAACAGCTAGAAGCCATAAAAGGACAAGGGAGATCAGTGAGATACCTTGACTTACTGCCCTGTCATCGAAAAGTCAGTTAAAAGCTACCACTTCCATTTTGATTGAGTTCCCCTTCTCTTTTCTCCAGCCTATAGGTACTGTGCTAGATGAAAGCCATAATGTGACAAATACAATCATTAGAAAAATCATGTTTATTATGCTGAAAACTGAGGACTTTTCAAGAATGAGCAAGAACAAGAGATTTATCTGTTATCTCTATGAAAAAGAAGCAAGATAATTTAAGAACTGAGACAAAATGATGACAGTGTCATGGCTAAATTCTAACCTCTGCAAGCTGAATTGTCACAGGTTATTGAAAAGCCTGTAGGCAATAATGTGGTCTGTCTTGAGTTGGAAACAGTTACTGAATACAGGTCTCTCTTTGACAACATAATGAGCCATAATTGTTAAAACACTTGGACTTCACATGAAAATTAGAGTAACCTTATGCAATATCAATCCTGAAGTGGGTGTTCATGATTTTAAAAATACTTCTCAGATTTTTGTATTTAAATTAATTATAAATCATCTGTCTAGCTAGTTTGTCAAAGGAGGGCATTATTGATCCTGGTCCTTCTTATAAATATAGAAAGCACATTAAAATCATGGTAATAATTTCTTCAAATACATCTATTTATAATCTGCTTATCTCACAATGGGAGCATGATTTCAAAAGAAATTAATAGCTCCAATGGGATGCCAGCTGTGACAAAGACACCCTTTGACACTGTTGATGCTATGTGTATGTTGAAAATTGAATGAACACCTCCTGGAAAACTGACGTTGAGAGATGTAGTAAAGTAATTGAAGATTCAAAACTGCTCCTATATTCGGTGAAGAACGATTTACTCTTCAGAGATTTATTTCTTCATATACCAGAGGACATGTAAAGATAGAACTTATCTATAAATATAGAATAAAAGTAAATATTGTATAAAAATGGAAAGGAAAATCCAACCCTGTGTCGAAGTCAAAATGGAATTACTCTTTAATCATTAATCTCAATAAGTTCTATTCTTTCTTGATGCTTTAAGGATTGGGATAAAATACAAAGTATGCACAAGAGTACAACAAAAGGTCAGATATTAGAGTATGATCAAACTGCCCACTTAGTTTTATTTCTTTTTTAATAAATTGAGTATTTGGTACATTTTAGAAATACATTATGATCACATTTCTCCTTGAGGATTTGTGCCTCACATATCTTTATTCTTATTTTTTTCCATTCCCTTGCCCCTGTCTCTTCAGCTCCCCATTCCCCTATATACATAAGCTTTGTTTCCATGTAGAATGATAAATTAGAAATGTTATAGCTAAATGGATGCACCTTCAGGCCCTATTCATAAGTGAAATAAATAGGACACAAGTGTGTAAATGTTGTAGCATTTCTCTAGTGTGAGAAAATTAAGGTATAAATGAGGTTCAAAATAGAAGATAGGTATTGTGAAATAAAAGAAAATGATCAAAGGGAAAATGGAACAGAGGAAAGCAAACAAATGGATGACAAAGTTTGATGGTAAAAAGGAAAAAAATGGAAACAAAAAAGCTCTTATTTCTTCAGAAAAATCATTCTACTTTAGTAACTGCAGCAGTGGGTATTATGCAACATATTCTATATTTATTATGATGCTACTTATATAATTTATTGTTCTAACATAATACAATATTTATTATGTGTATATATTGGTGAGATATTTTAAAAGAATCCACTTGAGTTTGTATATATTTATTGAACATATACTTCTAATAAGAAAGTCAAGACCAAAATATTCTTTCGCATACTGTGAAAACAAGACAGTCTTTGCCCCCATTAACTTTATATGATAGAAGCTTATTAAATATAAAAAGAACATGAAGCTACAACTTCCGTGTTGATTGAGTTCCCCTTCTCTTTTCTCCAGCCTACAGGTACTGTGCTAGACGAAAGCCATAATGTGATGAATACAATCATTAGAAAAATCATGTTTATTAAACTTAAACTCTCTGCTTAATGACAAATTCTGCATTTTAAATTCAGTCTTATGCTCTGCAAGCAGAGCTCTTTTTCTGCTTCATTTCAGTACATTTTCCTTAAATAAATATTTTTTAAAGATCTACAATATGTTAACACTCAGTCTGGTCATAATCATCATAATCCACATACACTGACATAAAATTAGAATATTTTACCTGTTCTCATTATGATACTATCATTTTTTCAGTAACCATATTTGAAAATCCCAAATATTTACATTGCTTCTCACTTTCTGTACTCAGAAAGCAATCAATCATGAAAAGATTCTGTTTCTGTAAATTCAGTTTTATATTTCTTTCCAGACCAGTTGAGGAAGACCCTAGTCAATGTCTTCTGAAATTTCAAATGATTTTCTTAAAAATTTTGCCAAATACTATGCAAAGCCTACTGGTCAATTGGAATTTCATTTATTCTATGTTTAGCTACATTTTCTGTAGCATTCTTTTTTAAAATATAATAAAATAAGTATACGGAAAATTTATAGATAACTTATTTTACTTAATACTATTTTTATTTAATGCAGATTAGAAAAAGTTGGAAAAATATCTTCCAAAAGTTAACAAATCAAAACTATTCATAATATAAATTATAATCACTGATAAATTTTTATAATCACTGGTGATTCTCTAATTTTAAATCTTACAAAGACAAGGATCAGGGCATTCATATTAAAAATTTAAATTTGATTAAAGTAAACTGAACACAGTTTAACAAGTTTGATGTAAATTTACGATTATATGCTCTCATGTTACCATAGTCCCATTCAAACTACAGAATATTTCTATAATCCGAGAAAGCTCACTTTTGTCTCTGAGTTGTCCATGTGTGTAGTCTTTATCTGAGACAAGGTTTGTCACCGTAATGTAACTTTGTCTCTTCTAGTGTATTTTATGGGAGGAATAATACAAAATATAAGTGTCTATGTTTCTATGTCTGGCTCTTTTCACTCAGCATATATTTGAGGCTTATTTAGTCAGTGTGTGTTATAAATAGCCTGTATTTTTATGATGATCCAGTCATTGTATAAATATCTGATAGTCTCTTGTTCAGTTGTTGGAGGAAATTCGTGTTGTAAGTAGACTTGGTACCGTTTTTCCCTGGCCATATGATTTCTTTCCAAAATGCTGATTTTTGCATATGTTTTAAGGATTACTTTCAGGATTACTTTTACTAGGGTTACTTTTCTTCCCTACTATTAATTACTTGATAAATTTAGGATGAGCACAAGACTTCCTTTCTTCATGATTTGGCTTTGCTCTTTTACCAAAAATTAACTGGGGACTTGTTGAGAGCACGTTTCTAAGCTCTCTAATCTGTTCATTATCTATTTGTGGTCTGTCTTGTTTGTTTAATTATTTTAGATTTTCAAAAATGTCCATATGCATTTTGTAAGTGGAATGACAATCTAGAATTTTAAAACATTAGGTTATATTCGACATTTGTTATATTTAACACATAAATTCTCAGAAAATGTGCACTTTAAAAATTAGGAATTGTTCTATGCATATCATACAAACAACGATTTATTATTTAGATCATATTTCTGTTATTTTATTTTTCATTAGAGATGTTTGTACACATATTTTATATTAATTTAATTCTTTTTTCATCTTTCAGGGCTCTTGAATTTCAAATGTAATTTTCTGGTTGTCCATTGCTGGATATAAATATATAATTTATTTCTTTATATGAGATTTCAGTTTTTGACCTTGATAAATATTCATCTCATTAAGTTTCTAATGAATTACTTCAGAATTTCCATAGATATAATCAGATTGGACCAGGTGTGGGGGGGGCCTGCCTCTAATCACAGCACTGGAGAAGCAAAGGCAGTATTATCATGATGAGTGTGAGGCCAGCCTGGGCTACACAGTGAGTTCAGAACCAGCCTGAACCTCAGTGGGACCTTGTCTCAAGAAAGATAACAGTGTTAATTCTATGTTTTTCACTGATTGCTCTTACGACAAAAAAAAAATCTATCTATATCTGTATATCTATATATCTATAGATCTATATATCTATTCCCATATAAGATTACTATTTATCTATATATCTATAGATATACAGATATAGATAGATATATAGATATACAGATATATATAGATATATATAGATATAAATAGATATATAGATATACAGATATATAGATATATATAGATATAAATAGATATATAGATATAGATATGGATTTTTTTGCTGACTCATTTACCATTAAAAAAAAGAATATATAAACTTATGGAATAAATTTCCTCAACTATTTAAGTAACTAAATAAACATTAAATTTTATTCTGTAAATATGGTAGGTGAGGTATAGATCTATTTTAATGCTAAATAAAGTTTTGCAGTTCACCTTACTTGATTAGTATTCATTATGCCTTGCTAACTGTTGCAAGACTCAGTTCACCAGTATTTTGTAGAGGATTTTATTTCCAAGTTTCTTAAAAATATCTCGTTTTATTTATTTGTTTTTCCTTTAATAGCTTTGCTGGATTTTTGTATTAGTAAAATTTTAAAACTCATAAAATGACATTATTTGAGTACTGATGATTGAAACCAGGATCTTCACAGTGAGCTACACCTTGAGCCCTTAATTGTTTTTGTTTGTTTGTTTGTTTGTTTTTCAGACAGGGTCTTGCTTTGTAGTTCAGTCTGGCCCTGAGCTCAGCCTCAAACTCATATCACAGCAATCTTCCTGCCTCTGCCTCCCGAGTGCTGGGATTACAGGCATGAGCCACCACACCAGGCACTGTGGTATGTATTTACCGGGGATCAAACTCAGGCCCTTGAGCTTGCAAGACAGGTGCCAGAATCATTGAGCTAACTCCCCAGCCTGAGCCCTTAATTATTATCATTTTCTTTTGAGATAGAATCTAACTAAGCTGTTAAGTTGCCCAGGCTGGACTTGAGCTCAGGATCCTCTGGCTTGAGCCTCCCAGAATGATGGAATTACAGGTGTGTGCCACAATTTAGCTATAAAATGAGAGTATTTTAAACTTTGATAGATGATGCTTTAATATTTACATAACTGTTTTCCATGCAATTATCCTACTTCAATTTTGTTTGTATGGTTAACAGAATATAGACATTTCAGTAGAGTAAGTTTTGAAGGGATTCATTCTTCAAGTAAGACTTTATGTTTGACAGATTACCCTGCTGATAAAAGGATAATCTAGAATATATTTATAGAAAGAAGTTTTTATTACTACATTTATTTTTCAAATCAATATAATCATTTAAATTTTCTAGTTACTCCAGTTTATTTTTCAAAAATATACTGAAATTTTCTGTATATAAAATATATAAAATGTATTTTTAAAATTTTCATCTTTTAAAAAACTTGTTCATAATATTATCTCATATACTTTATGATTATCTAATATTTAAATATTTTCTCATTTACTTCAGTTACAAATAATCTTTATTTTATTTTTTAATTGATTAGTCATTCTAGAATCTTTCCGCATTTTCTTAATATTTAAAAATCCAAGTTTGCCTTGTTTATTTGACTTGCTTTTTCTATTTTATTATTTTCCAGTCTTTACTCTTCTATTTACACTGTTTACTTTTAATCTTCCATTTGGTGACTGTGCTTCTATCTTCTTTGCTTTTTTCAGTTAAACAACTATTTACTACTCCACTATTTTTCTATTTGTTCCTTAACAAATATTTTTTAAAAACCATGCTTAGCCTACATGGTTAATTATGCACATATCTAACCTTGTAAAATATTCTCTTCCTTCACATTTCACCTCGCTTTTTGCACTCCAGCTTGTCTCTGATTCACTATTATTGCTCATTATACAACCGTAAGAAATTTACAATACTATTATTTTATTAATGTCCCAAATTTTTGTATTTTAGTTCAGGCTGGCTCTGTGCTCAATAAATAGCGCAGGTGAGCCTGGAGCTCACAGCAATCCTCCTGCCTCTGCCTCCTGAGTACTAGAATTACAGGTGTGAGCCATCATGCCTGGCACTGTGGTATGTGCTACTGATTGCTGGTGGGTGTAAGTCTCCATGCCCGGCATTGTTATATGTGATACAGCTATCAAACCCAGGCCCTTATATTTGCAAGGCAGGCAACTGGAACCACTGAGCTAAATCCCTGGCCCAAATTTTTGTACTTTTATTGTCCATAATATTTTCACTCCTGTAGAAGGTCATAATCCTTCCTTATAATTTATTGTTGCTTCTTTAGTCAACTGTCTTTTTATAAAATATTTATTGGCACATTATGAATACACATCATGATCGTATTCAACATTGAGAGTTTGTACCAGAATATAACATGACTTGATTCTCACTTCCTCTTGGCCCTGCAATCCCTCAGCCCCTATATACATAAGATTTGTTTCCCTTTTTATTACTATCACATTCTTTTTCCCCTCATTATTTACCCTACACCCTTTTTCCTTTTAAATATGTCCTATTTCACGATATCAACTATATATACTAGGATTCATTTACATCTTCATTTTCTCCTACCACAGAAAAGATACAATATATAATCTGTGACCTATTTATTTCACTTATGAGGATGTCCTTATGGTACATCTATTTGAGTATGAATGACTCAATCTTATCATTTCCAATGGCAGAATAATACTCCATTCTGTAAAACAACCACATTTAGTCAACTGTCTTTTAAGAAAACCACATGGCATTTGAATTGTCTTTTATATTTGCAAATCATTCATTTGCATCTGTAGATTTTATTTTCCTAACTGAAGCTAATTTCAGTTCAGTTTGAAGAAAATATCTCAGCATTACTTATAGCATGGGTCTGATGACAGTTAATTCTCTTATCCATTTAAAATATTTTCATTTCATAAATAATGATAAATTTGAGTCACTTATACTCTAATGGACATACCCTTCGGCCATTCACATAACTGAGATGAGTAAGTCATAGATGTGTAAATACTGTGTCTTTCCTCTGGTTTGTGAATTTTAAAATATAAATAAATTCTAAATTGTATGTTAGCTATCATACAATATAAACTACTCAAGGAAATGGGGTAGTGGTAAGTAACGAGGGGAAAGAAAAAATGGTGATGGCAATAAAAAAGTGGAGACAAAACTTATGTATAGAGAAGGTGAAGGGTTGTAGCATGGTTTGGGGGACAGGATAAAATGAGAAACAGGTCGTGTCATATACTGATACAAATTGTCAATGTTATGTGTGATCTTGATAGATATATAAAATGTATCTATTTCACAATAATAAAACATAAAATATATCCACAAATATAAAAATTTATAACTTTTATTTTAATCTCTTGAATATTAATTTTCTAGGTAAAAGTAAAATAAATATTGCATTTAAAAAACAGATGGCTTTAGATATAAATCAGATGAAAACCCAGGAATACTTAGAGGGAAATTTTTGCTTCATTAATAGATACTATGGATAAAAATCTGCTGATCATATTGATGATATGACTCCTGGCATACTGTAGTAATTAATATCATATGTAAATGGAAACTCACATGCAGTTTAGTAGGAGTTAGAAATAAATGACTTAAAACATACTACTACAACTTTAGCACAATTGACTAGTAGCCATAAAATGAGGGATCCAAGTTTCCTTTAAAAAAATCTATAAGCCAAGCACAGAGATGCAGCCCTTTAAACACAGCCCTCCAGAAGGATTAAGCCAAAAGATCTCAAGCCAAGTGAGATCAGGCATTATTTGTCTCCCAGTGCTTGTGAGTTGGTTTCCTGATCTGGAAAATTACAATTATTTCAAGTAGTGAATATATTAATTCCTAAACTCATTTCATGTGTGCATGTTGTACACATTCATATAATTGTACCATTTTAAGAAATAGCTCCTTAATTCAGAAAAGTAATGGTGTACTGAGCACCCTGCAAACTCAGAAACATTAGAATCTGAATTGTAATTTTTATTTTTTTCTAAATGCATATGTCATGCAATTTTATAATTCAAATTCTTAAATAAATATTATTTTTTAAATCTTGTAGCCTTTGGAAACAATTTCTATAAATAACATATTCAAAAAAAATAGTGCAGTCAAAACCAAGTATTTTCTGTCCTATAAGTTTGAATTTAAAGTAGTTATAAATCATCTAACCTAAAAGTTTTTAATTTGTAAAATTGTGCAGTCAGTTATACATTTTCAGTAATATCTTTGTCACCAAATTTTTGTGCTCATACAGGTGTACAACAAAATATCTTTCAAATTTTTACAAATATTTTTAGTTTCTCAAATTACTGAGAACAATGTTCTGGTACTTTAATTTATATTTTTAAATCACAATAGGAATGATTTTACTATACTTTTATTTAAAATTTATTTTAGGTTTTCAAAGAAATTTTACTGTATGAAATACCAGTTATTTAGTTCTTATCAGTGTCAAAGGTTTTGTCAGTCTTGGAAAATCAGTTTATGGACAGTAAATAATTAAATCATTATGTATGTCTAAATTATATATTTATATTATATACTGTATATAAAGAAATTATATGTTTATAAATATTTCTTCCTCATGATACAATATATCTTTTAAAACACTGAAACTATTCCCATAATATTTTATCTAAGTGGGCACTGAGGGATCCCACAGACAATGCTAAAAAATATAATTCTACAGAGATTATTTCTATACTTTACAAAGCTACATAAGGAAAAAATAGAATTCTTTATAAATAAGCAATCTTCCTTATGATAAAGGACATTTTGTAGAATAAATCTTTTATAGTGATGGAAAATAAATGTCAAATAGATTACAGAAATTTGTGCACTTTATTTCTTCAATTGATAATGTCATGCAGTTAACATAAGTATTAATATTTGTTTGCTGTTCATAAAGGATTTTACCTATTATCACAAAATCCACAACTTGAAGAAATTTTTATCAAAGTTTTTCACATATATCTGATTTCCTGTTATTTACAGTCATGTTCCTAAATCAAACTGAGTGAAAGCACAGAAAAATTAAAGCTTCTGTGTTAATAAATATTAACTTGTGAAGAACACACTGACCTCTTCACTAATAAATACTTATTTCACTTTTATAATGCTTAACTACAAGGGTTAATTTAAGAAATTAGAATATAAGTGTACTGACAAAAACGTAGCTTTATGACTTTAGTAAATATCTGTAAGAAAAGAAAAGGTACAAACAGCTTTAAAACTGATTGTCAGTGAGTATCCTCTGAGAGACAGAGCTGAAGGACAAATCAGGTATCCAGGCAGTAAGCTGACGGAATGACCCACGTAGAGTGAGAGGGAGCAGGGTAGACAGGGGAAGCCTTGAAGTATGTGTGTCCACCTGGTCATTTGGAGAAGAGATACAAGGAAGGTTTAGGTAAAAGAAGTCCAAACGCCCAGATCATCGTAGTGTTGAGAAAGTTATCTTCCAATCAAATGATGACCTCCACGCCAAGTTTGTTCATGGGAAGAGTCCTCGATCTAACAAGAAAGCCCACACTCTAGTCCAGCTGCTGTGTTCATGAAGGGACAGAGCAGCTAACGGTGGCCTCCTCTGACTACCTTGACCCATCAGAATGTGTGGCGATTGAAGGTTGGCAGCCAATTATGATTTCTGCAGAAGGTTTTCTGAAGGCAGTTCACAGCTGGAAACCTAGTGGCTGCCTTGATTCAAGAAATCCTTTCGGATATAGTGTACTGACAGGCGACGATTCCACTGAGAATAAACAGACTTAGATGTCAACACGTAAAGGGAAATAGTTCATTTATAATCTATTTTTAACTATTGCAGTAATTTGAAACCATAAGAAAAGAAGCAATTGCAAAGAACACCTGAATTTTCCAGCATCTGTCTAATTGTATCTCTTTTTATTGCACACCCAACTGAACCTCCTTTAAGGAATGTCTCATCTCAGTGTGGTTATGAAAAATTTGCCTAAGCCAAATCACAATTTGATAGGGAACATTAGCATTGAAGTCTCCTATCTTTAGAATATGATCTTCTGATATTTTTGATGTCATTTGTTAGTTTGATTTCTCCCAGAACTTTTCTGCATTTGATTTT
Source organism: Petromus typicus (assembly GCA_004026965.1). Lineage (NCBI taxonomy): Eukaryota > Metazoa > Chordata > Mammalia > Rodentia > Petromuridae > Petromus > Petromus typicus. Next base: position 2,076 of record PVIR01037795.1, on the reverse strand, counting down.
TTTTTTTTTTTTTGAGACAGGGTCTTGCTTTGTGGTTCAGGCTGGCCCCGAGCTCAGTCTCAAACTCACATCACAGCAATCCTTCTGCCTCTGCCTCCCGAGTGCTGGGATTACAGGCGTGAACCACCACGCCCAGCACTGTGGTATGTGATACTGGTTGCTGCTGGGCGTGAGTCTCCACGCCCAGTATTGTATGTGGTTACCAGAGATCTAACCCGGGTCCTTGCACTTGCAAGACAGGTGCAGGAACCACTGAGCTAAATCCCCAGCCCCTGCATTTGATTTTTTGCAAAACTTATTTGTGGTGCCGAGTTATTTAGTCTTTCCTCATCTGAGGTCTCTATTTACCAAGCAGTAATCAGTTTATTAGCACAGATAAATTCCAAGTTGAATAAAACTTTTAAAATGTTAATACAATCAGAAATACGCTTTATAAGATTATAAATTGAATGATACTGAACATATGCATACATTGTACAATTATCATTAACATTAGCCAGGTAAGATAATTGTAAATATTCACTTGTATCTCTCCAGGCAGAAATATACCATGAACAAGCCCACTTTCCTCACAATTTTCTTATGCTACATATTATAACTCCAATGTCTATTTGACTGAGAAGATACCTGTGTACATTGGACAACTTTTACTTGTGTCCTTTTCTGAAGAATTATCAAACTCTCTAAATTCAAAAGTTCTTAACTTCATAGTATAGAAAATCTTTATCTTTATTCTGATCCTGTGACTGATTAGGATAGAGATATTGTTTTAATTTGAAGTACTGAGAGATTATTTATAGCAGAATGAGCTCTTCAAAATGATCTATTGGTGCCTATGTTTTATAGTTGAAAACCAGTGAAACAATTTGTCCTTGACAGATCACAAAGCTTATGGTTGGCAAAGGTGCAGGCACTGTCTGAGTCTTCTATGACTTTCTTACCCCACATACAAGAACTGCAATGTGTAATGAAACAGCTCAAGGGAGCCACAGGCTTTTATACAGTTTAGGGTGATCCTTCTGAAAATCTTTCACCATCAAACTATATTGTCACCCTAATTATCACAATCTCTAATACTTCCATTTAAATTGTCGCATTTTTCTAGTTCATCCATTGTACTAAGAAATACTGGGGTAATGCATGGTGTTTGATTTAAGGTTCATCTTTGAATATTTTATATACAAGAACTCTGGCATGTATAAAATTTTCTTTTGACCTATATCATACACACCCTAGGCAGATTGGGGAGGAAAAAAAAGTCCAAGTGACTAAAATATAGCATATAATTCATAACTGATTAAAAATTGAAAATGAAGACATCTATAAATATGCATGAATTACTACATTCTAATATATATTTTTACATCAAATAAAACATTCTTGAGATTATTGCTTCAATCATATAGATAGTCTTTAATATCACATAAACTGATATTATCTGAAAAAATTGAAGAGAAAATAGATAAAAAGTTATATTTTATGTACATGTTAGCATGTCAATTTATTTTCCAAAAATCTTCTTATGGTTGAAAAAATATATCGTACAATCATATTTGCTCCACAGTGTAAATCAAGAATATTGTTTTCTCCTCCTTTTTCTGTTTTTTTTTTTTTCTTTAATAACAAGGTCAGCTGTAGAAGAGCAGTGTGTTGCTAGTGTGCCTGCCAAGTTTTAATTGAAATGTTGTGATAAATTTCACTACCAGGTCAGATGTTATTTTCTAGTTAAGGAGGGTCAAGTTGGTCTCTTAAAGAACCACTTTTGATTTTTATAGTGTCCAGGGATTTGCTTCTGGAAGTTGATTTACTGCAGATCTGACCTCTGTCCCCTCTGTTGACCTTTGCCAGCATTGTCAACTCTCCAGTTCACCTACAGCCACTGGTAGAAAAAGGGATTTTATTAAACTAGGCTTCTCATTTTATTAGTGTGAAATAGGCCTTTCCTAATCGATGGAACAGGAAGCATCCCCTTTATTGCTGCAGACTAGAGACTAAAGGTCATGTAACACAAATAGAATGAAGCGCATAACCGAAGAGCAGTAGATATTGATGAGTCAGCGTGAGCGACTTGGTTAA
>PVIR01037794.1:0-14920 GCA_004026965.1 Petromus typicus | reverse complement strand
CTCCATGAGGTGCCCTGCCTGGCTCCACAACATGCTCTGTCATAATTTTCTGCCTCAACACAGGCCCAGAAGCAACAGAGCTGAGACCATGGACTGAAACCTGTGAAACAGTGAGCCCAAATAAGCTCATCTTCCTTTCAGTTGCTTTTCTCAGGAATTTTTAAAAATTAATTTTATAGGTGTGTGTTGGATATAAATAATGATCACATTCATCATAAGGAATTTGTAATAATATATCTTGATCTTCTTTTCCACAATTTCTGCCTTTGTCTTTAATACACTCTTCTCCATCTTGTTTGAAAAGATTTGTTTCTATTATTTCCTTCTATTCTCTTTCTTTCCCTTTTCTTACTTGAACCCTTTCCCCTCTCTTGTTGTCCTTCTCATTTCTTATGGTTGTGTCTAGATGTCCCTTCAAAGCTTCATATTGTCTAAGGGCTTTTTCAGAGGTGGCTGAATCTAGAGTGTGTGACACTGACATTAAGGGAGTGTAATTACTAAATCAGTCTACTGATTGGCTTGGCACCACCCTAATCCTGATAGTCTGGCTAAGATAACAGGAACAGAGAGATGTTGTTAAGTACCCTTGTTGCTTTGCTACCTTCAGTCCATCATGAATTGTTTCCATCTACCGTATACCAATCTGCCATGGAGCCCACCAATTATGAACTGAAGCCTCTACAAACTGTGAGCTAAATAAACCTTTCCCTTTTAACTTTGAGCATTGGCTATTTTGTCTCAGCAATGAGAGAAAAGTAACTAAGACACTATTTGAACAATTTTCTTCTTATCTGTTTCACATTTTGGTCCTTATTTATCCTTTCAGTGTCTTGGATCAGAGAAATAATGTGATATTTAAATATGTGTGTTCAATTTATTTCACCTATGAGAATGGTCTTGAGGTGCATCCACTTACTTAGAAATGCCTCAAATTTATCCTTTATAGCAGGCTAGTACACCACTGTATAAAAAAAAATCATGTCTTTAAGTGGGCATCTGGGCTGTTTCCAAGATTTAACTATTACAAATTTTGCTGCTATAAACATGGTATATCATTCTTTTATAATGCTTTCTTTTGATTCTTTCAGGAAGATACCAAGAATGGAAATAGCTACGTCAAACGGAGCCTCTGGTTTTAGTTTTTTGAGGAATTGCCACACTGATTTCTACAGTGGTTGTATCAGTCTACATTCCCACCAACAATGGAGAAGGCTTCCTTTTTCCCCATAGCCACACCAGCATTTGTTATTGGTTGATTTCTTAATAAAAGCCATTTTTTCTGGAGTGAGATGGAATATCAGTGTTATTTTAATTTGCATCTCTTGAATGACCAGTGGTGTTGAACATTGTTTCGTGTATTTATTTGCTGTTTGTACTTCTTTATCTTTCTCATGGTGTATAATCTTTTTGGTTATTGGCTGAATTGTCAGTATCTTATTGAGAATTTTTGCTTCTATGTTCACTTTTTTGATTGAATCCTCCTCTTGTTTCACTTCCAGGAATGAATTTGGGAGTATTAGATCCCTTTCAATTTCATTAAAAAGTTTGAGGAGTAGTGGCTTTTGGTCTTTAAATTTCTTGTAGAACTCAGTGTAGTGAATCTTTCAGGACCTTTACAGGGCTTTTCTTCAAACTTTGTGTCTTACACAGAGCATATTGTTGGATCTTGATCAATTCTGCTAGTGGGTTATTTTTAATTGGTGAATTGAGGTCATTTATATTGAAGTTCATAAGTGGTATATGTTGACTTTCCTGGTCATATTATTTTCCTGTTGTTTGCTCCCTTTCTTTCTCCTCTGTTTGATTGTTTGCCTGATGGATCCAATCTTTTGGGGTTCATGGAATTGTAGGCTTCATCATCTCTTTCTAGAATATCCTTCAGAACATTTTGGAGTGCTGGTTTGATGGTCATTAATTTCTTCTGGTGTTTTTTGTCGTGAAGTACCTTATTTTTCTATTAATTTTGAAATATAGCTGTGTGCGGTACAATGTTCTAGTTTGGAGATTGTTTTCCTTAGGTCTTGAAATAGTTTACTTTAATCTCCCTTTGACCCGACATTTAGTGCTGAGAAGTCTGCTGTGATTCTTTTTAATTAATTAATTAATTTTTTTGTGTGTGGTATTGGAAATCAAACTCAAGCCCCTGTGCTTCCAAGGGGGGTGCAGTACCATTTGACCTAAATCTCTGGCTGTGATTCTGATAAGCTATCCTTTCTAGGCAATTTGGTTCTTTTTTCTATAACTTTTAATATTCTGTTCTTGTGGGGAATTTCTGGAATCTTGACTATTATATGCCTTGGGGTAGATTTTTTTTGGATCATGGATAACTGGAGTTCTGTCTATCTCATTTATCTGTATGTCAAATTCTGTTTCCATGTCTGGGCAGATTTCTCCCTTTATTTCTGTAAATGGTTTTTTAAAAATGGTATCTGTGGTATCTCCTGCTTTTTCATTGACTCCAATCAATCTTATGTTGTTCTCCTTTGCATCATTTATCAGTTGTTGAATTTTTTTTCATGTTCACTTGTGATTTTTAAGAAATCTGTCTTTTTATGAGTGCTAACTGCAAACCTACCTTCTAGATCTGATATTCTGTTCTCATACTGATCGATTCTGGTGTGTATACTTGCAATTGAATTTTTTATCTTCTGGATGTCTGTTTGAATGTTTCATTCATTATTTCTTTCCTATTTTGGACATTCATGGTTTCCATCATTTCCAAGCTCATCTATTTTTTAAAACTGTATCTCTTCTAGATTAACTATGTTCTTCATTATGATTATCATTTCTTTAGTTATCTGAGAAATTATTTCTAATTTGATTTTATCTGTTTTGTTACTTCTGCTGTTAACATTTTAGAGAGTTCAAATGCTTTTGAATTGTTTCACCTCACTGTCCCCTGGCTTTCCCTTGAGCAAGCAGAAAATTTCAAGTTGTATCTTGCTTCTTAAATGTGTTGTCTTTTTCTACTTTTTTTTTTAGTTTAGTATCTGCATTGATGCTTGTGAATTGTTTAGTGTAGGTAGATTTATTGCTAATATTGAGAACTAATTAGGAAATGACTACATTTCAGAGATGTCTTCTAGGTGTAGTTGGTTTTTATCTTTTGAGTCTGTTATAAGATCCTACTGGTTCAATTTATTGGGGATGAGAAGTTTCTGCATATTTGACCAAGTCTCTGATTATTTGATACTGGTCTACACTATTGTTTATGACTCTCAGGCAGTCTCAGTCTTGGTGTACAACGAAGAACAACTGATTAGAACAACTATATTACTTTGGCTAAAGTAGTACAATCAGTAATAATAGTAGCATCACAGAAAGCCTAGAAAATGACAAACTATGGTAACTATTACTTTAACATCTTTAACTGTATGAACAAGATTTGTAGTTATATAACAAAATCCACAACAAACCAGGAAATTATATTAGTAAATATCCTCTCAGTAGAGAGAGGAGAAGATTTAAAAAGGCTTAGAGAAAAAAGTAGAGCAATAGAAGAGTAAAAGATTAGAAGCAAAGCTGAAAGACAAAGGACGATTACAGAAGCTTTGAGAAATTGGTAAAGAAGACAGGAGGAAAAGAAAGAATAAAGGAACAGCAACAAGAAAAGAATGAAACAACAACAAAGAAAGCCTAAAAACCGTGTTCTCATTTATATAAAAAGAACAAAAAAGAAAAAGAAAAAAAGTACTTCGGGGCATATCTCTGGTGTCCATTTTAGGGTGTCTCTGCTGTCACTGGTAGACAAAGAGAACAGAAAGAGCCCATGTCTGTGTTGGTGTATTCCAGCAAGCCTGAAGTAGACTTACGGTGAAGTTGGTGGATAATCTCTGCAAGCCTGGGCTTTCAATTCCACTGAACTCCAGGCTGATCTTGGTCTCTGGCTGTGAGGCTGGGACGGAGTTGTTCAGCCCACAACACTTTGGGTGCCTCTTGCTGGCTTGAACTGAGCTCCCTGACCCTGGGTGTCTCCCATAGCTGTGTCCCATCCTGACACTTGGAGGCCTGAGATGGAGCCAACCTACTGCTGCTCTGAGTCCTGGTTTCACTGGCCCTTTTCCAAAAGGGCCATCAGCCAATAGCCTCCTTTGGTGGATGTTTGAATTGGAATCGCTGACCAAACATTGCAGCTCACAGCATCCTCTGCTCTGTCCCGCTGGAGTGTTTCTCTGTTGAGGCCTCCTGAGTCACCTGAGGCACCATTGCCTCTGTAGGTTCAAGCCATTTCTTTCATGCCATGAATGGGGACTCGGAGAAAGAGCCCTTGCAGCCCCTCCTGTCTGCATTGAGGTCTCTCTCTTGGCTCTCCTTGTAGCTCCGTTCTTCCTTCAGATCCTTGCTGGGTTCCAGGGACCTATTTCCCTCCTTCTTCTCTTCCCTAAATTGCTACATTCGAATGTCCAGACTTCAAATCTCTGGGAGGCTGATTTGCTGCGACTCACCACTCCACCATCTTCCTGGAAGTCTCTTTCTCAAGTATTTTGTTATAGCTAACACAGTGTCCTAATTCCAAGACTTCTTTAAAAAACTGTAGCAAAGTATTCTTAAATTTTTTTGATGTGCCTCAAAACACTACACTCATTGTCCTGTCTTTAGCTAACAATGAGGAGTCTTTAAATTGGCTCCAGCGCCAATTTATGGACCCCTGAAATCCCTGGATCATCACATACACATCTTGCCTTTGGCTTAAACTTAGCTGTTTCTCCAAGGTCTTGGCTAGCTTCAGTTTTACAGATCGCAGTGCAACTGTTCACTGTCTAATTATCTATCACTAGCTAAATAAATCACCTCAAGTGTGAAGCTTAAAATAATAACAATAATTTATTATCATATGTCTCTGAACAATTCTGGCAGCTGATCTGGACTGTGGGTTTTCACTTGAGGGATCTCTCCCACGACTGTTAGTGACAATATGTGAGAATCTTCCCATGTCTTCCCACTTACATATCCAGTGTCTACACTAACCTCTGAGGGCTGGAATGGCTGGGGTTGTCTGGGCATCCCTGTATTCCCCATCCTCTCCATGTTCTTTTCTTCTGGCAGCCTTTTATATACACTTCAGCTTACATGGCAATTGAAGGCATCCAGGGCAAGTGTCCCAAGAGAAACTGACAGAAATGATATGATATTTTCTATTTTAGCCCAGGAAGTCACAAAGCATTACTTCAACTATATTCTACTTCATCATTGATGAAGGCAGGACTCTCCCAACCCAGATTCAAAATGGAAAGAGACTTAGAACCAGTGTCTTGATAAAAGGAATCAAAGCATTTTCAGGTGTTTGTGGACATTTTTTATTACTACCATATTGCCTTTCCAGTAGTTGGAGTTTGCAAATAAATACATAATATTAGGAAAGGAAAATCAATCATAAGCTTAATGTGGCATTTCCAATTCAAGTTAAAGCTCACAGAGTCTTATTTAAATCTATTTGATTTTATATTTCTACTTTTATTTTAGACTAAAGAATCAGTTTTATTCTAATAACCTTAACATAGTTTGTCCTTTGCTTTATTCTAATGTGTATATGTATATTCTTCAGAATGATGGGCCCCCCCAAACATATCCATGTTTAGTGCCCAGAACCTATAGACAGTCATGTTGTATGTCAAGGGAAATTTAAGATTTCAGATAGAATAAAGTTTTTTCATCAAGTAATTTTACAATAAAAATTATCCAAGTATACCCAACATAATTATAGGTTTCCTTAAGTAGAGACAAAACCAGGAGTCACAACCAGATAGATGGTAATATTAGGAAGACTAAACTGGTTACTGATGAATTCAAAGATGAAAGATTGCTATTGGTCATTTTCTAGCTAATGACTATGGGTAACATCTAGAGACTATAAAAAATGTCCCTCTTAGAACCTTCAAAATTGGACACAGCCCTGGTATCACCTTGATTTTAGTGTGGTAAAATTCATTTTGGATTTCTGGTTACCAGAAATGTAGGATTATAAATTTTGTGTTGTTCATGGTAATTTGTTATGGATATGCTGGGAAATAATATACTAACTTGGCTGCTACCATAAAGCTACTGTGTACAGTTTAAGATTCTTTTTTTGTGGTTCATTTTGTCCTTGGGATCTAACTCATAGATGCATGATCAAAATACAGTTTCTGAGTCATTTGAACTATCTTCTGTCGGAGTCACTTTTCCATTACTGGGACAAAGTGCCCACAACTTAGAGGAGGAGAGGTTTAGTTTGGTCAGTTTCCAGCCATGGTTGGCTGGTTCCAATAGGGCAGCACAGGCCATGGCAGAGGAGAAACAAAGAAGAGAGGAACTGTGGGCAAAAGCGCTCCTCCAGGTCAAACCCTCAGGGACCCACCTCCAACCAGGACCCATCTCCTAACTGCATGTTCAGCTGTTGAGCTCATCAATGGATGAATCCACCAATGAGAATGGCTGACTTATGATCCAACCACTTTCCAAACACATGAGATTTGGGGGGATATTTTAGGGAAACCATGAGAGTGGTCATTTACTACATGCTGAAAAACCATGTGTTTGAGTTTATTTTTAAAAATTGTTCATTTTCCTTTTGAAGTAAAATATTTAAAATTACATGGAGAGTCTGAGGGTATATGAAACTTAGTGAGAGACCACAGAGGCTGAGTTCAGTCCCCACCCCTCCCCCATACATGGACCAGTTACAGGATTCCAACATTCCATTCTGTCTCCCATATTTTTTTCTTATTGTTACCTTTTAAAAATGAGTGTTTTGGGGGGCTTACCTTCCTTTGCTGTGCATAGTTTTCTATATACATTTTCTTTTGCTTTTTAAAAATGAAACATGTTTTGGAGGTTATTTTAAAATGAAGAGGACATCTTGGTTTTTTACAGTAATGTAGTACTCCATGTGTAGTGAACAGAAAGTAGTTTAATAAAGTTCCTATTATGGAATTGTGTCCAGTGTTTCCTTGTAAATGTCCCAACTTGCTTTGTTCATACCTCTTCTTATATTTTTGCTAGCACAGTATTAGGATGGAATCCTAGATGTTTGCTGCATCAAAAAGCAAGTGAACATATGGATTTTCCTGAATATCGTCAAGTGAGAGAGCTTTTTATTTTTTCATTTAATTTTTGTACTGAGTATAGAATTCAAGACCTTGTACTTGCAAGGCAAGTGTGGTGTTGATGAGCTAAATCCCTAGCCTGAGGGAGATTTTTAAAAATAGGTAGTTATCAGAGATTTTTGTAAGACACCAAAGTCCAAAGTATGATCTTGGGGAAAGAGGAGAGGAGAGAAAGCAGTGTTAGCATCAAGAGTAGAGCTTCAAGAGGGCTCTTTTGGTGGGTGTTGAAATCATAAGAGCTGGCGATGAGGAAAAGACAGTCAGGTGCTATAGCTGGTAATGAACAGAGTGACCAAGAGGTTAATGAATTAGACTGAGTGGAGAGAGTGGCAAAGCCACATGACACAAAGGATCTGGAGTTTCACATGCCAGTGGGGAGGTCAGCACTAGAAGGTAAGGAGCACTGCCTAAGCCTGATATTTGGAGGACGAGGAGGAGGGAGAGAAACAAGCAAGCAATACGAGGGCTCAGAGAAGCAGTGTTCCGGTGGACAGCTACATGTAAAGGTAAGAGGCGAATGGAATGTTCTGAGCGGAGTTTACAAGTGCAGGAGTGTTTGAGAAGCAGGTGGAGGCAGTGGTTTGTGTCGATAGAAGGGAAGAATGCAGAAGTACTGAGCTGAGGATTCCGGAGATGGTGAAGGCTGGGATCTGAACATGGATGTGTGGGGCAGACATGTGGTCAGCCTCCTGGGCAAAGTCTCCTCCATCCCAACCCCTCTTGACTAAAAGAACCTTCGGGTGGTTGTGGCATCAGTCTTCAAGCCTTGTGCTTGTCCTTTCTCTAGCCTGTGGGAACAGGTCCTGATTCATTTAAGACTTTATGAAAATCTTGTATTTCTATCCAATGTTGGGTTTATACATGCAGTTCTGTCCAAGGGAAAGTAAGTACATCTTCTGGAGTTTACAGAAGGCTTGTTTTCATATTCTTCAAAAAAAAGAGAGATAGTCACCTCTTTCCTTCTAGGAATAGTTGCTTCTAGTGTAATGCTTTAAATTCTATAACCACCTTGGGACCATGAGGTGACCCAGATTGACCTGTGGACATGCTGGGGCTGGCAGGGTGAAAAGATGGATGGACTTGGGTTGAACTACTGTATCAACCAGCCCTGGAACTGGCATTTTGTCACAAAAAGTCTAAAAGTCTCCATAAATTATTTACATATCTGAATGTCGTAACCAATACCATGAAACTGGAGGAGGTTGAGAAGTGTACTTATTTGCTAGAAATATTACATGGATTTTCTACTAAAATATCTATCTATCTACCTATCTATCTATCTATCTATCTATCTATAGACATAGATATATACCTATGTGGAGATAAATGGTCAGGGGCAGGATTGGAAGAGGGACTTTATCATTTATTTTTATTGTTTTTTTTACTGTTTTTTAAAATAATTTTGCATCTTGTGCATGCACTATGTATGTATTCTGATAGGAAAAGAACTGAATAGTAGAGTTAAAATATGTGCCAAGTACAGTAAATAACTTAAGTTTTAGAAAGTTAAGTTAATGATGGAGAGAGCAAACTTGCATCTCCTGAGATGCCCCTGGAAAGAGTCAAAGAGCCACTGCTGCTGACAGAGAAGAGAACCCCTCCTCCAGAGGAGAAGCCTGGATCCCATCACAGCAGTGGGTTGGAAGCAATAATCAAAGGCGCACAGTAATGCTTTACTGAGACAAGAAATGATCAAACGAGCTGAGCTGTGTTTTAATAAAAATAATAACAAACAGCAAGGTAATTTGATGGATCAACAGAATAAATTCTGTCTGGACTTAGATCTTCCCCTGATTAAAAAAGTAGGGGAAAAGTTGCACCATCATTCCTTAGGTGAATGTTCTACTTCACATTGTTTTGGAAGACTAGTAGGGTTTAGATCTAGATGTCCTTTCAAAGCTGCAGGTGATCATAGCAGGGCTTTTGGGAGGTGAATGGATGGATGGGTACCTCTAGGAGGCAGATTTTGACTGGAAGATGGCATGACCGAGGGCGGAACCCACTAGAGCAGGTCTCCTTCCCTGGCTCCACCCTTCCTGCACTGCTTCCGGGGTGCACAACAGAAGAGCTTTCCTCCACTCAGAGATTTCTCCACGCCTTCCAGCTCAGAGCCAGCTCTAGCTCACTAGAACTGTGAGCCAAAACAAATCTCTTTTTCTTTAAGTTGTGGCTGTTGGATAGTGTGCTGCAGAGAGGAGAAAGTGACTAAGACAAACTGATGAATAGTCTTTTTTTTTTAATTGAATTTTTTATCGGTACATTTTATATACATATCATAATAGCACCCAATATTGGGAATTTGTACCAGTATATGACAAGAACTAGTTCTCATTTTTACCCATTTTCCCTACCCACCCTACCACTCCACCCCCTATATACATATGCTTTCTTTTTTTAAAAAATAAAATTGTATTTTCTCTTTCCCCTTATTACTTTCCCCTACTTCCCTTTGAATATTTTCTATTTCATAAAATCTATCATATATTCTAAAAGTCATCTATATCTTCAGTTCTCATACCAGAGAAAAGATACAGTATTTACATATCTGTGACCTATTTATTTCACTTATAAGGATGTCCTCAAGGTATGTCCATTTAAGTATAAATGACTCAAACTTATCATTACTTATGGCAGAGTAATACTCCATTTTATTAAAAAAACACATCTTTATCCAGTCTCTAATTGACGGGCATTTGGGTTGTTTACAAGATTTAGCTATCACAAACTGAGCTGTTATAAACATGGGTGCACATATGTTGCTATGATATGATTCTTTTAATTCTTTTGTGTATATGACAGGCAGAGGAATAGCAAGATCAAATGGGACATGTAATCCTAGTTTTTGGAGGAATCTGATTCTTTTAATTCTTTTGTGTATATTACAAGCAGGGAATAGCAGGATCAAATGGGACCTGTAATCCTAGTTTTTGGAGGAATATCCAGTGTTTGTACCAGTTTACATTCCTACCAACAGTGGAGAAGTGTCTCTTCCTCCCTGCAGCCTTGCCAGCACTTATTGCTGGTTAATTTCTCAATAGCACCCATTCTTTGTGGAGTGAGGTGAAATTTCAGTGTGGTTTTCATCTGCATCTCTCGAATGACCAGTGATGTTGAACATTTCTTCATATGCTTCTTGGCTACTTTTACTTCTGCCTCTGAAAAGCGTCTGTTCATTTCAGATGCCCATTTTTGAATTGGGTCTTTAAATTTGGAGGGGGTTGATTTTTTAAGCTCTTTATATATTTTAGATAGAAGCCCTTTGTGTGAATAACTGCAAGTAAATTTTTTCCCATATTGTTTGTTGTCTTTTAGCTCTGCTGCTGGTTTCTTTTGCTCTGCAGAAGCTTTTATTTTTAATTGAAATCTTTATTGGTACATTACATATACACATCATGATTGCACTCAACAATGAGAATTTGCCCAGTATATGAAACAACTTAATTCTCATTTTTTTCCCATAGCCCTACCCACCCTACCACCCTCACCCCTTATATACATAAATTTTGTTTCCTTTCTTTTTTGTTATAATCTCATTATTTTTCTCCCTTCACCCCATTTTGCTTTGAGTATTTTCTATTTCACAATATGTAACATATATTCTAGATCTCATTTACATCTTTATTTTCTCATTCCAGAGAAAAGATGTGATATTTACACATGTGTGACCTATTTATTTCACTTAAAAGGATGTCCTCAAGGTATGTCCATTTAAGTATAAATGATTCAAACTTATCATTTTTTATGGCAGAGTAATACTCCATTCTGTAGAAGAACCACAGCTTTTTTACCCAGTCTCCAGTTGATGGACACTTGGGTTGTTTCCAAGATGTAGCAATCACAAATTGGGCTGCTATAAATATGGGTGCACATATGTCACTGTGATATGAGTCTTTTAGTTCTTGTGTGTATATACCTAGCAGGGCAATGGCCGGGTCAAATGGAACCGCCAATCCTAGCTTTTTGAGGATTCTCCAAACTGATCTCCACAGGGGTTGTACGAGTCTACATTCCCACCAACAACAGAGAAGGTTCCTTCTTCTCTGCAGCCTCACCAACATTCGTTGCTGGCTGCAGCTTTTTAATAGGATGAGATCCCATTTGTTGATTTCTTCTGCTAGTTCTCATGCTATAGAGGTTTTGTTCATAAAGTCCTTTAATATCTCCAAGAGTTTTACCTAACTTGTTTTCCAGTATGTTTAGTATTTCTGTTTTAATGTTTAGATCTCTAATCAACTTTGACTTTAGTTTAGTACATGGTGAAATAGATAGATCTAGCTTTAGTCTTTGGCAGGTTAAAGTCCAATTTTCCCAGCACCATTTGTTGCAGAGGCTGTCTTTTCTCCCGTGAGGATATTTGGCTTCTTTATCAAAGATAAGGTGGCTTAGTGTATCTGGAGTTGTTTCTGAGTCTTCTAATCTATTCCACTGGTCCTCAGGTCTGTTAATTTGCCAGTACCATGCAATTTTTATCATAGTGGCTTTGCAGTATGGTTTTAAATTTGGGATCATAATACTTCCCCCCTATGTCTTTGTTTCTTAGAATTGCTGTTGCTATTCTAGGTCTTTTGTGGTTCCAGATGAATTTTTGGATTATTTTCTCTAGATCTTTGAAATATGGTGTCGGGATTTCAATTGGAATTGCACTGAACCTGTACAGTAGTTGTGGGAGTATAGCCATTTTGATGATGTTTGTTCTTCCTACCCATGAGCAAGGGATGTCTTTCCATTTTCTGATATCCTCTTCAATCTCCTTTTTCAGTGTGCTATAATTTTCAGAATAGAGGTCTTTCACCTCCTTTGTTAGATTATTTCCTAGATATTTCATTTTTTTGGATTCTATTGTGAAAGGGCTTGACTCTCCAATTTCTCTCTTAGTGAGCCTATTATTGGTGTATACAAAAGCAATTGATTTTTGAGCATTGATCTTGTATACAGCTTTGCTACAAATTTGGTGATTAAGTCTAGAATTCTTTTGGTTGAGTTTTTAGAATCTTCTATATAGAGTATCATGCATCAGCAAATAATGACAGTTTAACTTCTTCTTTTCCTATCAAAAGGGAAGCAGTACTCCCAAATTAATTCCTGGAAGCAACCATTAGCTTGATTCCGAAAGCAGAGAAAGACTCAACCAAAAAAAGGGAACTACAGACCCATGACCCTAATGAACATAGATGCAAAAATACGCAATAAGATACTGGCAAACAGAGTACAGAGAGTCATCAAAAAGATCATACAACCTGACTAAGTTGGATTCATCCCAGAGATGCAAGGATGGTTCATCATACATAAATCAATTAACATAATATACTATATTAACAGACTCAAAGACAAAAACCATATGGTCATCTTAGTAGATGCAGAAAAAGCATTTGGCAAAATCCAGCACCTGGTCATGATCAAAACCCTACAGAAAATTGAAACAGATGGATTTGATCTCAAACTAATTAAAGCTATTTATGAGAAACCAACAACCAGCATCATTCTAAATGGTCAAAAATTGACCTTTCACACTAAGATCAGGAACAAGACAATGATGTCCACTATCACCACTCATGTTCATTATAGTACTAGAAATGTTAGCCAAAGCAATTAGGCTAGAGAAATACATAAAAGAAATAATGATGGATATTCTTTAAGAGAAAGAGACTTTAATCATATGTGCTTGGGATATGCTATAGACTCTGCTTTCTTGGGATTTGCAAAGCTCATGAACTTAATAAAAATTAAATTACTTAACTTACTGTATTTCCCTCTAACAAATGTTATGCTTCTATTATTCTCCATAGGAGGGTGGCTCACATTCTGCTACTTTGAAAATTATTCAGTCACAGAGGTCCAGCGTTGCAGCTGATGAATCCCTGGGTCTGCTAAGTTGCTCATCTGTAACAATAATAGAAATATATTATCTGTTTCTCAACAAGCATTTTGTTGTCTTGGAAAATATCATCCTAAACACATTTTTTGTTTTGTTTTTTGAGACAGAGTTTCTCTATGTAGCGGCACACGGTGGCCTTGAACTTTTGCTGCTCCTTCTGTCTCAGCCTGCTGAGTGCTGAGATTAAGGCATGCGCCATCACACTCAGCTACTCCTTCTTTAAGAATACTGCACTCCAAGCCTCAGTGGTAATGTAGTAATCAGGGCTTATGTAGGAAATGGAAAGATCACAGGCAGCGGTGTGTGGTGGAGAGATGCAAGAGATAACAACCCTAGGTGGATTGTTCACTGTTTGGATGATCTTTGGCTGTTTTCTTCACCGTTAGTGTTTCAACTGCATCATCTAAAAATGAGAATATTTTCTGCTTTCTTAACCTCCTGGAGGAGGGAAATTATAATCAAGAGAATAATAAAAATGTACTGATACATATTATATTAACTTGGAGTTCCTCAAGAAGTGGATCTCAAGACAAAGGTTCTAATACTAGCAGTTTAGTTAAGCTATAATCCCAGAAAACAGTGCCTAGGAGGGGGGCTGTGAAGTAAGGAAGGGAAGAAAACAAATAGTAAGTGAGAATTAAGTTGTGTCATATACTGGTACAAATTCTCATTGTGGAGCACAACCACGATATGTATATGTAATGTACCAATAAAGATTTCAGTTAAAAGAAAACAAATAGAAGTGTGTTTTCAAACCAATCACTACCGTGGGCAACTATAGTGTTGTCCCATTACAGAGTTCTTGGGCCCCAGTGCTGAATACACACCTCAGAGTTCCCACTGATGAGGTGGGAGGGGTAGCCACACGCCCATTGCCATCAGTCACTGGTGTGGGTGTCACTTCTAGCTTGGCCCCTACTGAGGCGGGGAGAGCCCTGCATGATGGCAAACATCTTAGAGTGATACAAGCAGCCCAATGTGACACTCGTGCCATTGGTTTGTCACTCTAATGGGAACCCTGGAAGGGGCCTGTAGGTGTAGCAGGTGGAGGTCATGGAAATGGTTGGTTCTGAGGGGATACAGACAGAGGGAGTGCTGATGACATGTGCTACGTTACAGATACTGTTTTCGTAGTCATTAACAAAATGCATGTGTGCATACATTTGATGCTTACCAAAATCTCTTGGAAACATTCGCCCAACACCTACCTTGTCCATGGGAACAGCTCCAGCACCTACTCAGCTATGACTGCCCCACGTCCTGGCCTCATCTGGCCCTCTGGTGATTGCTTGGCCTTATTATTCTTGACACCCTCTTTGCTCCCCCCTCTATATCTTTCATCTAGCCAGGAACTAGGAAGGCACAGATGCTGGGGAAGGACCTGTTACTGATAAAATTAAACCCAGGTGCCATGTGGCTTTGCACTCATATATGTCCCCATTTTCATCCAGAAATTTCATTTTAGAACCAGAAACCTACTAATGAGAATGGTGTATCAGGGAGGCCTACATAAATAAAGCTTATGGATGACAGCCAACTTCTTAAAAACTAGATCCTATCTGTTCCTCCAGCAAAATGCTTAGTGGAACTGCTCACATGGAGAAAGCCTGACTGGCTCGGTTTCTCTCTTGCCACCCTAAAGTGACCCTCTTGGGACATCATGTTTTAAAAAATACCCTCTTATCACAGAATCTTCTCTCTCCCCAGATGCTAACCCCTCATGTCCCGGGTCTTATCTTCTGGATGCCAGCCCCATGTCGTCAGGGCAGGGCTCCTGCAGCCTTTGGCGGCTGTGCCGGCTGGCTGTCCCTCCCTTTCCCTCTGTCCTGTGGGTTGACCTCCCAGCACTGCTGCTTACTGGACAAGAGGCCTCCTCCGCAGAGGGCACCAGTCACTGCCCTAAGAACAGCTGTGCTCGAAGGGTGGGGGAGACAGAGAGAGAGAGAGAGAGAGAGAGAGA
>PVIR01037793.1:0-14921 GCA_004026965.1 Petromus typicus | reverse complement strand
TTCTCTTCTCATCCTTAGCTACAAAGCTTTGTTTCCATTTGATCCTTCTATTCTCATTTTTTCCTTTTACCTTTGTTTTTCCCCCCACCCTCTTCCTAGTTTCCTTTTCATTTTGAACAAATTGCCTTAATTTCTAATACTTACTGCATATTTTAGCCCTTACTTGCACTTTTAGTCTCTCACATCAGAAAAAAATGCAATATTTGTACATCTCTCCTTGATTAATTTCACTTAAGAGTATGATTTCAAGGTGCACCCATATTTCCTTAGGAGTGTTGGAAGTTCAGCCTTTTTTACGGCCAAGTAGAACTCCACTATATGTGTATGTATGTATGTATGTATGTATGTATGTACGTATATATATATGTATGTATGTATAAAATCCTTTTCATCCACTCATTGGCTGATGGGCATTTTGGCTGTTCTGAAGATTTAGTTGTTACAAACTGTACTGTTCTACACCTTGGTGCTCATATGTAGTTGTGGTATGATGCTTTTAGCTCCTCAGAAACATACCCAGAAGGAAAATAGCAAGATCAAGTGGAACCTCTAATTCAAGTACTTGAGGGAACTCCATACTGATTTCTACAATTTCACATCAGCCAGCACTCCCACCAACAGTAGAGAAGGGTTTCTTTTTTCTCATTGCCCCTACAACATTTGTCATTGGTTGAATATTTTTAAAAAATTTATTATGAAGTAGGTCCATTTTATAGACATTTTATCATGGTCACACTCAACGTTGACAATTTGTACCAGTATGTGACATGATTTGATTCTCATTTCTTCCCATTCCTCTACCCACCCTACAACTCCTCACCCCCTGTATACATAAGCATTGTTTCCATTTTTTTTTTACCATCACAATTTTTTTCTTTCCCCTCATTACTTACCCATACCTCCTTTACCTTTTAATAGTTTATATTCTACAGAATCTAACATGCATTTTAGAACTCATTTACATTTTTAGATTCTTATATCAAGGAAAAGATATGGTATTTACCCATCTGTAAATCTTGCTAATAGCCACTCTTTCTGGAGTGAGATGGAATCTCAGCATTGTTTTAATTTGTGTCTTTCAACGACTAGAGATATTGAACTTTTTTTTTCAGGTATTTATTTGCTCTTTATAATTTCTCATCTGGCCAGCAAACTTTAAAAAGAAGACATAGACAAATAGAAAACATGTGAATGTAATATGGAACTATGTCACCATTATGACTTAAAAATACACTGAAGTACAAACAATCAACTCTTTCACTATACCAAACTTTTAATTACAATTTTAATGAAGCCGAAAGTATGAATAAAGATGAGTACATTTCACAAATTCCAAAAGAAATATATAAACCAACACTATTGATGATTATAATTGCTATTGACCAAGTCAATTTAGACTACTATGTTTTTATTTTGTCTAGCTGATTAAAGCAGAGGGTTAAAAACTTCCTTGCAGGAAGTCACGTGATCCCCTCTAAAAAGACATAAAGTTTTAACTTCCTGGCTTCTCCATATATTCTTCACTTGAGAAAATGTAGCATCTTGTAAAAAGAGTCGCAGGTCACAGTGTGACCCTTTGGGGACCAGCTCGGTGCCTAAATGCAGTACAGAGAACAGTCAGAGCTCTCTGGCTTGTAGGGAGTAAGTGAGGTCCTAGTTACAAGCACTCAAAAATATCAGCACCAGAAATGGAATTGTTTTTCTGTTTCTAAGTTTAAGTCCAAATGCTGAAAAGAAAGAAATATGCAATGCTACCTCAGCAGCAGGGGAAAAATTATAAAATCTAAGTGTCCTCAGAAGTTTGGATACAGCCTTTTAGTGCTAGTGTGCAGTTGTAATGACAACACCCTCATTATCTCTGCCTTACTGGACTATTTCAAGCATTCATCATCTTGTGTGGTTAAAAGCATAGTTCAGGCACAATTAGTGGAGGAGGGAAAGAGGAGAATTAAAAAGGTCTTGCTGCTTAAGGGAGTAAAAAGCAGGTTGTCCTGAGCTCTTCATCTAGTCTTGCACATTTATTAAGGGAAAAACCATTTGTCTTTCTTCACATACATGGAATAGATACAGTATTTCTCCCTCGGGGACCAGGAGCCACAGGGGAAAGCCAGATCAGGCCAAGAGAACTGATGCAACCTACTGTCTTGTGTTACTTCATGGAGCAATAAGTTAGCAACACACTTTGATTCCAAATATTTTTAATATGGTTTGTCATACATGCACAGAGGGAGAGATTGCAAAACAGATCTCCTTTGCCATTTATTTATTATCAGAGCTGTAAGTACAGTATCAGGATATTCACAAATAAGTTCTGGAAACAGTAAAGGACAGGATGAAAACTTGCTTCTTACAAGGTACTTGTGAAAGGGGCAATAAACCAATCAGCTACAGGGATAAAGAAATCTTCATATTATAAAGAAACATTATTTTTATTGAAACATCAATTAGTCTGCAGAATTTTGCCACATGGGTGATCACTCATATTTTGTGTCTGCAGGATAACAGTGCGCTGAAATGCACGCAGAGTATGTTGTTCAACTTAGCCTCTGGCAACTGGAGCACGCTTATTTATCCTTTGATATGTTAAATTTCAAGCTTGATATGTTGGCTTTTCAAGTAACTGTCAGATTACCTCATATAGATGATACTGAAAATGAGTGTGTTATAGTTAGATGAATATATTGTTAAATAATAACAAATCATTTGAGATGATCTAATGAATTTGGATGAAAGGACATGCTTACAAATGTTACATTAGTTTTTTGCCTTTCAAAAAGTAAAATTCAGCACAAAGAGCCAAATATGCACCAAGAATCTGGAGATTTTGTGTAAAGTACTATGCTTTATCCCCATATATTGAGTCGCTATGCAAAAATTACAGATTGTATATTTTTACTTTTCCTTGGAGGTCAAAACAATAGGGATAGGGGCTTTTTTAGTGTTACTTTAAAAATCCCTCCTGTTGTATATTCCTACTCCTTCTTCTCTTTGGCAATACGCACAGGTGCAGATCAGACATTCAATGAAGTGCACTGCTGCAGTTGCTGTTGAGAACGCACAGTCACTCCACTTTAGCTCTGCCCTGACACTATTTATGTAAATATGCTCACAACTGTCATACTTAAATGAAACAGAAGCATGAAAAGACATATAGAAAAGTTCCCTTTGTGTTCTTTACTGTATTGACTGTTTTGTGAAGTTACCATACTAACCATATCTGTATATTTAAAATTTACCTGTGTGTGATTGCATAAATGTGCATGTGAACTTTTATTAAAAATGAAAACTAATGTATGACACATACAGTGATGTACTGATATGTTACCCTTTGTCATTCCTCTTTAAATGAAGATACTCCTGGCACTATGACATTGCCATGTGTTCCTCATAATATGTTATTATGTACATTTTAACCTTAATTTCTCAGACTTTTCACATCCATTGTATTGTTTGCATCTTTTTTTTCTCATTGAATTGATAGGAAAATAAACCATTACCTGCCCCTTGGCATACTGCGACAAAAACAACTATAGGTCAAAGTTCAGGAATGGTCAGTAAGGCAGTAACTTTTATTTCACACTTCAGAAACAATTTTCTTTTTTGGTTGCTGATAGAATATTAGCTAGCTTTGAAATCAGCTTTATCTAGGATAAAAGCAGGCTTACCAGCTGTGTAGAATTATAGCAGTCTCTCATTTTCTCACTCTAAGTGAAATAGCAATACCTACCTCACAGGGTTACTGTGTAGGATGGGAAAATATAATTGCCTGGCACGAGTGACAATTACTTCTTGGTCTACCCTTTATTTTTTGGCAGCACTGTGTATTTTAAAAACATTTTGCCTAATATTATTTAGTTCAAATTTTCAACAACTCAACCAGTTATGTAAGCCAAAAAAAATTTATACAGATTAAGAAACTAAACCTTATATTTTCAGTAACCAGAAAAAGTGTCAGAAATTCAGATGACCTTCTCAAAAACATGACCTTCAATACTTTCTCCAATATATGTTAACAATATTCTATCAAGTTCTATAGGAGAGATCTTTTCTTCAAATGTATAGGGAAGTATATTCATGCTTACACATGAATATCAGTGTATATTATTTAAACATTTATTTTATAAGGAATTTCTTAAACTGAAAATATACATTTAAATTCCTTATACAATACTTCAACTACTTTGTTATTGGATATATTATTATATATGAAACATCTGTATTATAAAAGTAATTTTCCTTTAGAAAATGTAAACCAGAGTAAAGCAAAATGTCTAAGAACCACTGCTGAGAAAATTCAAAGCATGGAACATCATTACATGAAGGTAATGGATAGACACAACATCTTAACTGTTGTCCTTGGTGTAGCTTGAAAAATATTTTCTGAATCCTAAAATCAATCTGAACCTTCTTCAGAACTCTTAAAATTCAGGCTTATTCCTGAGGCTGTCAGTACAGAGTAAGTCACTGACATAATAGCCTCGATGTCACCTATTGTTGTCCCTGGATAACTGCTCAGATTTGATGAATGTCTCCCCCATGTGTCCCTAAGGCTATCACCAGCTTTCTACATTAGGGATTGTCCCTTTTCTGAAATGGTGACTATAGGAACAGGTAGTGAAAAACTACAATGTGGACTCACTTCATGGAATTTCTCTGCCACCAAGAAGAAGCTCAAACAGAGGTAAATGCTAAAACCAGGGCGATGTGTACTGAGACACGGAAGGAAATACGGTGCCAAACAAAAAAATGTGTTGTACCAAAAGCAGTGGCCCAGTGCATAACTCTATAAGCATGTTTTTGCACACAGTTTTATTCAAATATAGAGTACTTATTATAAAAATGGCTGAGCCAGGGCCAGGGATTTAGCTTGGTAGTTCCAGGGTCTGCCTCGTAAGTGCAAGGTCCGGCTTGATTCCCAGTAACCACATACCACAGTGCTGATGAGCATGGAGACTTACGCTTGTAAACACAGCACTCAATAACCACATACTACAGTTCTGGGTGTAGTGGCTCATGCCTGTAATTCCAGCACTTGAGAGGCAGAGGTGGAAGGATTGCTGTGAGTTGAAGTTTGGCTTGGGCTACATAGTGAGTTTGGGGCCAGCTTGAACTCAGTGTGAGAACCTGTCAAAAAAAAATGGCTGAGCCAACCTTTTCTTAACTCTTCATAGTTATTTTGCTTTTTGAGACTCAGAAGAAATCTCAGCTTCTCCATCTCCTCTGACTTCAGTGAATAAAAGCTCAGATGTAGGAAGACATTCACATACCCAAACATGATTTATTTTCATCCATGTGATAATATTTATTTCAATCTGCCTTGAATCCAATATGATACACATATCAGCTTCTCTTGCTAGATCATGAGCTCCTACAAGCACCCGAAAATTGATTTTTTTCCTCCTGAACCTATATGCATTATGCGCCTATATGCACATATTATGTGCATCATAGGTAATGAAGCCTATATAAATAAAGAATATTATTATGGGACATTAAAAAAGAATAAAGTTATCAACTTACAATCTTTTACTTTCTTTTGACAACCATTGGTTTATGTTTTCTCACACCCAAGATGAAATATTGTGATGCAATGTAAGTTTTCCCTAAGGTTCTCTAGGCAGATGAAAATAGAGATAAAGAACTGAACAGTGAACAGCACAATTCTTCAGAAACTTGTGGGTTTGGTACAAAAATTCATCCTTCACTTTATCTTGCATGATTTTAGTACTTATGCAAATCCAAAAATGTGTTATTCCCTTTAAAATGACAAATAAGAGAGTCAAAAATATTTGAAATTTGCCTAAGGTCACCACATGTAAACTGTGGTGTCAAGAGTCAAATTCATGTGTCTAATCACAAAGCCAGATATTGTTTTAAATATAACACAAATGCTTATTCCTCTTCTTTTAAAGGAATCATAACTAAGAAAAATATTTTATAAGAATAATAGCAGAAGTTTCAATAATAAATTTATTTATTTTGGAGTTAAAATGAGAAGCATTAGCTTAAAGATTAGAAACAGCAAAGAAGTAGGGACCTGATGCCAAATACATGTGTTAATACATACCTGGATTGCTATATGTTAGATTACCAAGCATAGACAAAAGCTTGACCTTAGAAATTCATATTGTAATAGTATAGGTAGAAATATATTAAGCATCCAGATGAGACTGGGCCCCAGACAGAGTAATTGACAAAGAAGAAACATTACAACCATGGGCTGAGATGCATCTGTTGGAGATCACACCTCAAGAGGAAGACAAAATGACACTATCCTTCCATACTTCATCAAAGGACAAGTTCAGTGGTGACACTTGACTAGTGAAGTCTAGGCAAATAATTGTCAACTGGTGGGTAATCAAAATGTCTGGATCCAACATTTCCTAGAAAAAAATCTTTGTTTTATCCATGTGCACTTGTTACATGACTTATTCCCCTATTGGATCATATTACCTGATTGACTATACTTGTAAAGTTATTGGTTGTTCATAATCTTAACCACATTGTACACACATGATTTTTTCTCTAAACAGCCTCTGAAAAGTAGGCTCTTTGGTGACCAATTCAAGATACCTACTGTTTCTCGAGTTATCCTTTCAGTAAATGTTTCCTACTCTTAATCTCTGTTGTCCCTACAATTAATTTGTTAAATTTAGAAAACACAGACTTGGCATATTTGACACTTAGTAGGTTGGATGTTATACTATTTTCTTTAAAAAATGAGAATCAAGTCGTGTCATTCACTGGTACAAACTCTCAATGTTGAACGTAATGATGAGGTTTCTATATAATGTACCAATAAATATTTTAATTAAAGAAACTCTCATACAAATTAATTGCAATAAAAATTTAAAGATCAAAATGTTTAAAAATGGAAACAAAGCTCTTATATATATACATATATACACATATATATGTGTATATATATGTATACACATATATATATGTGTGTGTGTATATATATATATATATAGTCAATGATATGATAACTATTGTTGTACACATCACAGGGTGGGTAACAGTGACCACAACTGATCTGGAATCTTATCCATGCAATGAAACAGCAAAGATGTCATAAATTGAAGTTTTCTGAATAAATGTGCAGAGAGTGGCCCATGTTTTATGCATTATTCCCCATAGTAACACCAGCAGAAATGCTCCATTCTAATTCCAAATCTTTTCAGAATTTTGTGAAATTCTAAATGTGTAAATATTTCCTTCTCTTAATTATTTGTTTACTGATATCAGTCTTAGAAAAAAAACTAGAGAGTAGGGAAGTACCATCAGTGGAGAAGTAGTCTAATTAATAAGTTGGCTAGGCAAGTATTTTATCTGTACTTACAACATTACCCACTGGCAAAAACAGCAGATATAGTTAACTACAGGACAAATTAAAATGCTTCTTTATTTAGAGTGAAATGTCATTTAGCCCAGGTGGTATATTTATTTACTTGGTAGCTGTTTTAATTATTGGTAACTCAGTTTTAACAAAGAGAAGAATCTTGCTCATATTCAGTTGTCTTTTCTAGCTTCATTATTGTGGGGAGTTAATAAGAGACTAAGATGATGATTTTGGTGAGAAGATATGCATGATACCAAGAACCAACAAGTATAATTATATAAAAAATAAACTGCATAGCAACAAAACATTGAGAATGTAAAGAGACATTCTGTAGAACGGAAATGTTATCATCAGCTACTCCTTGGTACTAATACCTAGAATATATTAGGACTGCCAAAAATTACATCCCCTCAAATAAAAGATTCAATAAAAATGGTCAATTGAAATGAGGACACTCCTTGCAGGAAGATCATGATTATCTTCCGCCTCTTTGTGTCTACCTTTTCTTCTTAACGTTACCACATTCTAGGTCATCATGGGCAAGTATCTGTGCATAATGTATTGATTGCCCTCTAGTGGAAGGACTGTAGAGATTTGTTATTATATAATGGACTTAAATACTAATCTTGAAACAATCAAAATAGTCTTCATATGTTCTTTGGCAATATTTGGAAGCTAGCTTTATCTTCGCTCTTTTAGAACATGTCTTTAAAACAAACACTCCTTATACTAAACTTCCAGCATTAATTTGCTTTTCTATACTGTGAAAATACAAGTAATTTTTGCAAATCTACTCAACAAAATGTATGGTGACTAAACTTATGAGGAATGAAAAGTACTGTAATACATGGTCTATATCTTTATAGTACTCACATTTATTTAAATATATGTATATGGTTTGAGAGAGTAAGTCCAGATTGTATTTAATTGCCATTGAGTGCTAAGTACACTGTTTCCTTCAGGTGGGGAAGGCTATAGAGTTTCAGAAGGAAAAGATAATCTCCTATTTCTTCAATATCCGATTTTAACAAAAATTTCAAGATAGTTGTGAGTAGAGAATAAATGAGGTCAAGATTTTAGAATGCCCTAAAACTTAAGTCTCTAGGACTTCTTGACCGAATTGCTATCTTTTAACTCTAAAAACTTTTTCCATATAAAATCATTGATTTTCTTCCTCTTGAGGGAATCAAAACTCTGAGGGTACATTTAATTCTGAATACTGAATATAGAAAATACCCGAGTAAGAATGTTTGACATATTTACTACTGGCTTAATTAGCTTTAAAATAGCTCAGAATGGGGTTGAAGGAGGGATTACATACATCTCAGTAAGATGAAATAAGACTGCAGATAGATGACATAAGAATCTGGATAATGTTACCGAATATGTTCCTATTGACAATTCCCAAATAATTTTTAATTAGTGTATGTTTGCAGTATAGAATATTTACATTCTTCTTAGGAAATTTATGCATATGTTAATTTCATATAAAGGCCATTTTGATAACTTTTATTTTCCTTTCCCCTTCCTGCCCTTATATCTTTCCATTTCTTTGGAAATGTTTCCTTTCTTAACAGTCTACCTCCTTCTTTTCTGTAATCTCTATTTTTTCAAAATTTTGAAGTTATTTATTTTTTGTTCTCACATTAGAGAAACCATGGGATATATAATATTCTGTGTCTAATTTATTTCACTTATATTTATGGTCGCAAGACTTCTTCATTTTCCAAAGAATGATGTAAATATATGCTTATGTCTTAGTGGCACTCATTTGTGAATATTTGTCAAATTTTCTTTACTGTGGCCTTTGTTGATTGGCATATAAATATAAGTATTTTTAATTGTGCTGCCATAAAATTGATATTCATGTTTTACTATAATATCACAACTTTAATACTGTGAGTAGATACTAAGAAAAGGTATAACTGCGTCAAATAGAATTTCTAGTTTTAGTTTAGAAAAAAATATCCATACTGAATTCCCAATAATTATACAAGTTTACATTTCCATCAATGATTTACATTTCTACTAAAAAAGGGTTCCTTTTTTTCCTAGACTCTTATATCTGTGCTTTTTAAAGTCTTTGATAATATCCATTCTACGACAGTAAAGTAAAAGTCCAGTCCTGTTTCTATTTTCCTTTTCTTAATGATGAAACATACTGAATATTTTTCCATGTACTTGTTGGTTATTTATACTTCTTTTCTGTCCAGGAAGAAGTTGATAATAATTTGTTCCTATTCTATAGGTTGTTTCTTCATTCTGTCTTTTTTCTTTACTTTGCAGAAACTTATTCATGTGATATAATATTTGTTGATTCCTCGCATTATGAGTTGTGCAATTAGAGTTATTTTCAGAAAGTTCTTACTTATATCTATTTTCTTCAAGAGTTTTATCTTTTTTGTTTGAACATAAACTTGAACTTTAAATTAACTTTATTTGGATTCTTTAGATATACATAATGATCACATCCATTATACTGTATTTGTACTTGTACATAATATATCTTGATTCTGCTTCTTTCCCCAGTTCCATCCCCTTCCTTAAACCCCTCCTTCCCTCCTCATATACTTTTTTGTATCAATTTGCCCTTTTTTGTTTCTTCCCTTACCTTTCACTATCCCTTGTTCCCATTTAAACAATTTCTATTTCCTAGTACCTGTCCTATATTGGTCCTTACTTACACATTCAGTTTCTCACACCACAGAAACAGTGTAATATTCCACTTTAAAGTATGGCCTTTCACTTAAAAGTGTATTTTACTTAAAAGTATAGTCTTAAGGTGCGACCATCTTCTTAGAAATATATCAAACATCTATTTCAAACCCTTCTTTATGGAAATTGCTTTAAAAAATAAAACACATGGGGGAAAAAGGAGTGGTGAGTTCCAGTGGCACAACTTCTCCAAGACAAATGCCCAGGGTCTGGAAAACAAAGACAAGGCACCTGACAACCAAAGGAGACCGACAGAGAAAGAGGAAATAGGGGATATTGCTCACTGGCACAGTCCAGAGAACACGCGGAGCCCCCGAACAGCTGTGCTCTCACCCTGTGGAGAAGCAACAACAACAACAAAAAATTGAGCTCCTTGGGAAAGATACCAGAGCTGAGTCGAGAGAGTTTTGTTCAGTCGGAAGCAGGTATGGAAGGAAGAAGTAATGTCCCCCAGGATTGTTTTTGTGGTCCCCAAAAGACAACAGTTGGTGAGTGAGGTGGAACAGTTTGTGGGGATTAGCAACTGCAAAGATTTATTTTGTTTAGAGAGGCACGATGCTTGAACTCCAGCCGCAGAGCAGCAGTGTGGGCCATTCCTTCCCCTGAGAGAACGGAGGGACGGACTATACCAGTCCCAGCAAACTGCCACCAGGTATACATCAGACTGGGGGAAGTTCTGGGAAAGGGCCACTCTACCTCCACCCTGTGACCACAAACTTGAACAAGAAAAAAACCCAAGGCAGCAATGAGACAAGGGTGACACCTCAACTCTACAGCCAGAGCGTGGCATAATCAGCAGAAACAGCCAGAGCTTTTCAACTTACTGCAGACATGGTAGTGTTCCGCAGAGTGTTTACAGGCTCTGCCTGAAGCGCTGAAGAACAATAACGTGGAACTGCAGACATCTGAAAAATTTTATCTCTTTTTTTTCTTTTTCTTTTATTTGATTCATTTTTCTTTTTCATTATTTTTCTGTTGTTTACACTTTCTACTCTTACTTTTCTATTCTATTCATCTTCTTTCTCTCTTAATTCTCTCTCTCTCTCTCTCTTTATCTATCTCTCTCTCTCGTTTTCTCTGTGTGTCTTTCTCTCTTGATTTTATGATATTTTCATGGGAGTGGAGGATAGTGCATCTTCACTTTTTGGTTCCCTTCACTGTTCTTTAGCTTCCTCTTTCATGTTTTCTCTCCTGATCACTTCTCCAGTTTCTCAAAGACTGTGTACCCATGAGTCCTGCTTCTACTATATTTCCCTTCATTTATCTCAGTGTTTTGTTTCCTATCTGTCTTAAATTTCCCTCTCACAGGATAAAATCATTTTGTTAAAGAAAAACTCATTGTAAACAAGTTTCTGGTTTAGGTTGAGTTTTGTTATACAAAAGTGGGGGTTGTGCTTGTGGTTAAAAGTTCCAAATTAATAGGGACTATGGTTTGCAGATTGGTACACTGTGTTAGATACTGTTGATAATACTAATTGTACTTCTTTATCCAGGATATCATACCCCTTGTAATCAATTATTCTTTCTTGTATGATAACACTGATTATCAAGGCTCACAACCACCACCATAGTACAATCTGATAGGACTGTGTGCTGAGCTACATTGATAGCAACCTTTTGTCTTCAATAGACTGGGAAAGTGGAATCTTGTGATAGACAGAAAGACCAAGAACTACCTAAACCTAGAAGACATCTTTGAGGATAAGGAATACAATACAGAATCCTTGATGTTAGTGATAACATTATCTATCATAAAAAAGTATTCAAGCAATAACTCAGAAAACAATAAAATTAAAAAAAAATAGAAAATGTCAAGATGTAGGAGAAAAATGATAACTCAGATGTTCAGCCCACTCAGAACAAGTTCAGAGGACAATGAGGTAGAGGAAATTAGAGGCTACTTACCTGACCTATCTGAAATGGAAGCAGTAGAAGTAAACAAATAGACAAAAAGGCTGTAGAGAAAATATTCTTTCAGGGAAAGAAAGAAATGACAAGCAAAATGAAGTTCTTGCTGAACAAATCTAGAATGGACACAGACAATAAATTGAGAATCTTAAGTAAATGATAAAAGAAAACAGATAACTAGCATAGAAAAGAAATGAAATTCATGAAACAGATTCAAATAGATATTAAGAAAATTCAAAACTCCATGGAAAGTATAAATAATTATGTGAACAAAACTGAGGACAGAATTTAAGGTCTGGAAGGCAGAATACTTGGTACCAACCGTGAAAACAAAGGTATCTTAAAAATAGCAATGAACCATGAAAAATCAACGCAGCAGTCTCAAGATAATGATAAGAAAAACAATATAAGAATGATTAGAGTTAATGAAAGAGTAGGAGAAAATGAAAATGCCATAAAAACTCTATTCATGAATGCAATGCTAGAAAACTTCCTAATCATAAAAAAAGAATTTGACATATAAATGAGTGAAGGTGACAGAACTCCAAATGCCCATAGCCAAAATAAGTCTACATCAAGGCATGTGATAATAGTGATACCAGAAATTCAGGAAAAGAACAGAAAAATCAAAACTGTTAGATAAAATAATCAAATCACCAATAAAGGAAAACTCATCCAAGTCATAGAAGACTTGTCGATACAAGCCCTTAAGGCAAAGAGATCTTAGAGGGAAATATTTGAAGCTTTTTTAAAATAGAAATTCCAATGTAGACTGACATAACCCACAAGTTATCTTTCAAAACCAATAGAGAAATAAGATATTTCCTTGACAAAAGACAACTGAAGACACTTACAACCAACAAAAGGGCTGTACAACATTCTCTGAAGGGCATTTTAAAAATTGATAATGTAAATCACAATTCCTAGAACAGAAAGATTAAGAAGCCAATAGGCAGAGCAAGCGATTAAACATGTAAAAAAATCAACAACATGAAAATCATATGAAAAGGATAAGCCAATATATATCAGTTATAAGCATCAGTGCAAATGGTCTCAATTCACCAATTAAAAGACACAGATTGTTAGAATGAATAAACAAATAAGTTCTAACAATATGTTGCATACAGGAAACACATTTAACTAAAAAAAGAAATTTATAGACTGAAAATAAAAGGATCGAAAACAGCATTTCACACAACATAAACACAGAAAAAAGGCAGGTGTGTCTTTTCTGCTTGTAAACAACATGACCATACAGCCAAGAATGATCAAAAGAAACAAAGAAGGTCACTAAGTAGTTGCTAAGGGAAACTATAAGAAGATGAGATAGAAGAGAAGATGAGATAGAAGAGATAGAATTACAAATTCATATGCACCAGATATTACTGCACCCAACTACATAAAACAAATATCAATGGACATGAGAAATCAAATAAGCACTAATATAACTGTAATGAGGGATCTTAACATTTCAGTATTACAGACAGATTAACTAGACAAAAAAATGAAGAAATAAAAGAACTGATTCAAACTTGTGAATAAATGAACTTAGTGGATTCCTACAGTATTCCATCCCAAAATGTCAGAAAATACATTCTTCTCATCTTCACATGGTATATTCTCTCAAATAGACCATGTCCTGTCCCATAGAACATGCTTAGGTAAATGCAAAGGAATGGAAATAATTCTATACATATTACCTGACCATAATGCAATGAAAAGGGAAATAACTGGCAAAGGAAAACAACTCTATGAACACTTGGAAATTATCTAAGTTGAATCAAAGGGACATTCAAATGACCCAACATCAATAAATAAAATTCAAGATACAATTAAAACCTACCAAAGAAGAAAAGCCCAGTTTCTGATGGATTCACTGCTGAATTCTCCCAGGAAAGATGCACTACTGAAACTTTTTAATGAAATACAAAAGGAAGAAATATTCCCAAGTTAATTCTTAGAAGTAAGTATTACCCTTATACCAAAAAAAGAGTATTATGCAGTTAAAATAAGAGAAGTACAGGCCAATATTTCTCATGCATATAGAACCAAAAGTCCTCAATAAGAGAGTAGCAAATGGAAGGCATTGAAGATTATAGTACATCATGATTGAGTAGAATTCATATCAGGAATGCAGAGATGACTCAATATGGACAAAGTCACAAATTTAATAAATGTAAACTAAAGCAATACTGAGGTTTCATTTCACTTCAGAAAGAATGGCTAAGGTCAAAAATCAACCAATAACCACAGAAACAAAGACAAAATAACATGGTATCTCAGTAGTTTCAATAAAAGCAGTTCACAGTGTCAAACACCCATACATGATAAAAACCATGCTGAAAACAGAAATATATGTTCTTTAGCAAAATCTGATAAAACTATCTATGAAAGAAACAGCATCCAGGGCCGGGGAGTTAGCTCAGTGGTTCTGGCGCCTGTCTCGCAAGCACAAGGACCCGGGTTCGATTCCCCGGTAACCACATAACAATACTGGGTGTGGTGACCCACACCCAGCAGCAACCAGTACCACATACCACAGTGCCGGGCGTGGTGGCTCACGCCTGTAATCCCAGCACTTGGGAGGCAGAGGCAGGAGGATTGTGATGTGAGTTTGAGGCTGAGCTCAGGGCCAGCCTTAACCACAAAGTGAGACCCTGTCTCCAAAAACCTAAAAAAAAAAAAATAATAATAATAATAGGTTTAGCTTTTTTTTTTTTTTTTTTTTTTTTTTTTTAGGTTTTGGAGACAGGGTCTCATAAAGAGCTGAAAAAAATCAGCCCACCCAAATTTAATGACCCAATTCAAAAATGGGCATCTGAAATGAACAGATATTTTTCAGAGGAAGAAGTAAGAGCAGCTAAGAAGCATATGAAGAAATGCTCAACATCATTAGTCATTCGAGAGATGCAGATGAAAACAACATTGAGATTTCATCTCACTCCACATAGAATGG
>PVIR01037792.1:0-14940 GCA_004026965.1 Petromus typicus | reverse complement strand
TCTCTGTCTCTCTCTTTCTCACCGTCTCTCTCTCTCTTTCTCACTGTCTCTCTCTCTCTGATGTCAGCCATCTGCAGGACTTCCTAAACTTAAACTCAGCCTGGATAACCCTTAGGGTGGTGTGGCATTTACCACTGAAGGAAGGGAAGGGAGTGACTCAGCTCCTTTATCTCTAACTGTTCTACTGGTATCTGCTTGCTGGCCTTTTGGTCTGTTCCTCTTCTGGGATATCCTTCAGGCTTAACTGTCAGGATGTGGAGCATCTTTTGCTCCCTGAAAGAAAATTAGTAGTGTCACCTGCAATGTCATGTTAATTTTGTGTTACATCTGCCAGAAAGGATATTTGCATTTGGATATGAGACCAGTTAGTATAGGCAGCACCACAGGGGTGGAGAGATCAGGCCCTCTCCACCTATTTGAATTTGGGAAATACCACTGGGTTAATTCTCCTTCTGAGGCAGAAGATCAGGGCATGGCAAACTGGCTGGGGAAGTAATTGTGACCTATCATTTATAAAATCTAGGATGTACACTGAGAACAGTTCTCATGCGGGTTTTTCACAAGATCTCAATCAAGTTCTTAAGAGAGTGGTTTTGCCTGTGGCGTAGGTAATACAGAAAGAGTAGTCTATGCTGGGTTGTTGCCACTTTGTTTGCTCCTGCATTGTTCCCGCTCTCATGTTGAAGGGTTCCCTTCCTCTCCTACTTTGACGTGGGCCAAACTTGCTTTAAAGACCTTGTTTCTTTTCCTCCCTTGAATAGAACTTTGCTTCTTTTTATACTTGCCTTGAGTAATTCTTTGCTTAGGCCAGAAAGGTGCTAGAACACATGTCTAGAAGGGGACTCTAGTTCCTCCAAACCTGGTCAACACTTCCACTGTCCTAAGAAAGGTAGAAAGAAGAATAGCAGATGTGCATGAAATATTTAACAGTCAAGGCCAGAGCACATGTATATTAGATCCCATGGCTTGACTTTGCGATAATTTTTTCACCACTCAATATTCATCAAAGGCTCATATATGGGGATCAAATATCATGTGTGTGACTAAAAGAAAGTAAATTCTGGGAGAAGCTTGTGGACTAAAGTGTTCCTGAGATGACTCAACATCTTATCAATCATTTTTGTCAGTATTATCCAGCGTGATTCAGTGAGAGATATCCAGGAAGAGCTGCATATCTTTTAAAATCCCAAAGCCTCCTTTATCATTGTTCTTCATATTCCTTTCAATCCTGGCACCGCTTTGCCCATCTTTGCCACCTTTTGTTTCTGCCAGCATGAACCCAGGCACACCTCTCTGTCATTTTCAGTAAATGCAGCTGCTTTTTCTTTTACCAATAAGTATAATACCACGTGCAATGCTTTGCTTACTCTATATAAGGACCTGGAATCGGTCTCTTGCACGTGACACACGTGATAACACAATTGCTCTTCCCTTTGGCTGTGTTCAGGGATTTGTGAAATGATATGACCACCTGCTCTCTGAGCCAGCCTAGTAAACTTGGGAAAGGTCTTCGATTCTTTCCTGTTCTCCCCACTTATCTGATTCTACATTAAATGATGACTACTCCTGCCTGTAAATCTGACTCATAGCCACTGTCTCCTTTCATTTCTTTTCCACTAACTGATTTCATTTTCTCATTTTTTACCTGAAAGATTGGAAATTTTAGACAATCACTTTCCTTGTAGCATGAAAGAAGAGATTGGAAAAAAAAACTGCAAAATTATAAATGAATTCTGGGATATCGCTTCCAATTACTAGATAGAGAGATAAAATTTGTGTACATAAAGGAGATATTTTGAACAAAAATAGATTCCTAGAAAGAAAAAGAGTACAGAAAATACATGAAGGAAAAATCTGAAAATCTCTTCATTATCCATACCAAGTAAATTAAACATGAAAAAATTAAATTTATCACATATACAAGTCAAGGTGCACATGGCTTCTGTGGTAATTACTATCAAACATTTTAAGGAAAATCTAGTACTAATTCTACAAAAGTATTTTCGGAAAACAAAATGAAAGACTTACCACCTCATAATGTGTTACTATGATGCCAAACCAAAGACACAGAAGAAAATAAAGGGTTGAGACTGTAGAGTACTTGCTCAATATGTTTGAGGCCCCGAGTTTAATTCCCAGTACTGGAAAAGAAAGTGCAATATCCCTGGAGACATAGACATAGAAGTTCTTAATAAAATTAACACATGAAGTCCAGCCATATGTTTACAAAAGATTGCTTAACATAACCAGATGTTTATCTCTGAAATTCAATGGTTGATTTCACTTTCAGAAACCAGTTAATGTAATATAACTTATTGTTAGATCAAAGGACAAAACACTGGACTATAAAATTCCTGCAGGAAAACAAAATCTTGAAATATCCAATATTCATTTATTAAAAGAAAAAAACTCAAGTTTTAATTTTGAACTCCTGTGTCCCATCTGAGTCTGACTGATTGTGATATTAGTCTTTTTTTCATGAGAGGGCTGGTCTGAAAGACAATTTCTTGTTTTCTGGCATATTTTTAAATTTTTTGTTGTGAGTCAAGCATATTTTCCTTAGTGCTTAATATTGAGGTGAACAGGTCTAAGATTCCTTGGTGAAGGATGTTGGGAATTCTTTGATTTCTGACCAAATCTCAGTCTTTTAGTAGGCCTGTGTCCCTGGACTGTAACTTCATGTTTCTCTGATGCTACTGAGGTAGAATAAATAAAGATACATAGAAAAAAGACATGTAAAATCATAATTTTAAAAATAAAAACTGCAGCTTCTGGACCTAAACCAATATGAGCACATTTTTTTCTCTCCCATGTCATAAGTCTGGGAAATTCCTTTTTATGTGAAAACTACCTTTGACCCGTCTCCTTCATCAGCAAAGTGGACTGTTCTCTTTATGGATGTGATGGTTATCACCGTGAATGCCCCATAACCTTTCCACTTTAGAGCTTTCACTGACACAAACAGCCAACTGTAGCATTTGTTTTCCACCACTGCCCTACAGAGACTGTCCCCTTTCACCTCTTCTTTCCATACAAGTTTCATGATTTCGGCCTCAGAGTCTTCATAAATATATGTAGACTGTATATAGGTTGAGACTATAGCCTCCTTCTCTTGAAGACTCACACCTTTTCCTTAGTGTGTTCTTTTAAAATTCTGCCTAATTCCTTATGCATATCATTGACATATTCTGAAAATTCATTTTTCAGTGACAGAAGTTAGCAAACCCTCAGTGTATCCCATGGGTGGTGTGAGTCAAGGTTCTCCATCTCTGCTTTGAGGACTTCCCACACCTTGTCCATAACACCATGTTTTATTCTGTTTTTACTTCCCTCTCCATGCTTCTTCTCTTTCTGCAGTATCTTAAGTCTCTCTTTTGAATTCTGACCCACATTTGAGATAGGGCAAATAGGTGCAATTCCCAATGTGCTAGATGTCAGATATACTGAGTTTCTGTTCGAAAAGTTGAAGGATGTATTTTAAGGAAGAATGGAGTTTAAGAGTAGGAAAATTTATTGGGGAATTAGAACAACTCCTGGGAGTCAGGAGGGGTACCAAATGGGTTGCCAATTGGAACCCATTTTGCAAAGGAAGTTTTATAGAGCAAACTCACAAGGGATAGGTACACATAGGTAATCAACCAATAAGATTACAAGTATAGTTGCTTAGGTAATATTGAACCAATAGTAACAAGGGTGTATGGATGACATAATTAACTTTGGTCAGTAATATCCATAGTCTTAGTTTTAAATTTTCTTGGTCTTAGTAGGTAGAAGAGGACGGCCCACCCTCAGTCCAATAATGGGCTACCTGTATGGGAAAGCCCAAAATAGTGGTACCAATAATCTCAAGTTTCTGTTGATTCCTTAGTGAAGTATGCAGATGTGGCTACAGTGATTTTAATCTCCTTCAGACATACCCCTCTCCATAACTTGGATGTCTTCTTATCCTCTGCATTGACTTTGAGGGGTCAAGTCTACTTCTCCCTAATTTAACAGTTTATTCATGTTGAATTTAGGTAAGACAGGATGCCAAGAAGACATGGCCTTGCATAAACTAAGGATCTCAAATCCTTTCTGACATGAAGTAGGGCCTTCTTGGGGCTGGGATTTAGCTCAATGGTTCTGGTGCCTGCCTTGTAAGTGCAGGGTCTCAGAGTTCAGTCCCTGGTAACCACATACAACAACACTAGGCATGGAGACTCAAGCCCACAAGCAATCAGTACCAGATACCACAGTGCTAGGCTTGATGGCTCATACCTGTAATCCCAGAACATAGGAGACAGAGGCAGGAGGACTGCTATAAGTTCAAAGCTTGCTTGGGCTACATAATAAGGTCAGGGCTGGGCTGACTAATATGTGAGACCCTGTCTGAAAAATAGAAAGGCCTTGTTACTGAGTTTATAATTACTGTTCTTTCCTTCTCTTTATCAAAACCCAGTGAGAAGCCACCTTGGATGTTCACCTTGAGAACATCCTGGAAATAAAATCCAGAATATGTAGCCAGCATGGGTCTGAGAGGTTACCAAAGCTGGAATGAGGAACTTAACCTTCTCTTTTGTAGAACAAGTTTGTAGGTTGTGGACTCTCATCTCAGATAAAGAATTTTCAAACTGAATCAGAGTCACAGGAAGGGTTTATTAGGCAGAGATTTTAGGACCCATTCGAGTAGAGCACAAGCAGTCAGAGAAATGAGAGGCGCTACAATTTGCAGCTGGAAATATTTATGTGTTTTACAGTGTTAATTATAAGATCCCAGAACACATATGTAAAATATTCCCAAAGCCCAGAATATGGACTTCTCAGAAGAACTGGAGAAAGTTTCCAATAAAATGGCCCATATGTAATGTCAGCCTGAGGTTTGAGAGTGCAGCACTATCTCTCTGGAGCCATAGGTAGAAGTTCTCACAGGTTTTCTCATTATCCAGGCAACATAAAAGGACACAGATGACAAGAACTTGCTATCATGGTTTTGTCATGGTACCCCATCCTGCATCCTCTGGGATAGTCTTTTTCTTCTTTTATTCAGCCCAAACTTACTTTGTACAGCTTGTTTCTCTCTCTTCACTTTCACTTTTTCAAATAGCCTTTGGTATTAGTTTTCACTCATTGTGTCTAGTTCTTTGTAAGAAATGAGAAGAAGCTGGGAACCAGCTCCAGAAGGAGACAGGAGTGCCGCAAATTCTATTGATATTTAATTGGCGAGCCTCTTTCAGAAGGGGCTATCCAGTAGTGAAGCCAGATTTTAGAAGAATTAAATTTATTGTTCTCTTTCTCAGAAAGTTAATAAATTCCCTTCATTCTATATTATAAATTCTTTGACCGTGAATGCCGATCAATGCCATTTATTTTTCAGCAAGCATAAAATATAATGCCAAAGTGTATGCTAAATAAATAATGGCTGGTTGTCCTATTTGACTTATTCCTCAGAGTGATAAAAGAATTGATTCTGTACAAACTGAGCATCTTCACAGTGCTGAAGAATGAAGTCCCATAATAAGGGAGAAGGTAGTGAGTTTTACTGGAAAAAAAGAAGGAAAAACAGGCTTCTGCTTGCTGAAGGAGGGAAACCTGAAAAGTAGCATTTCTGCATGCCCAGAGTGTTTTTGGGTAAAGTGGAACTCAAGAATTGCTCAATTGCTTCGTGGCACCTATTATGGTGACTCTGTGAATTTAAACCAGTCCATTGGAATTCAGGGTGTCTAACCCAATTACAGTACTGAGCTTGTAGGCTTAAAGGAAACCTCGATCTTAAAGAAAAATGTTTTTTTTTTTTTTTTGCATGTCAAGTTCCTTGACTCAGGAGCTTGGTAGGCAAGTGCTACAACTTCCTGTAATAGGCAGGGACTACGTTCCAAGTTGCCTGAGCAAGTTTATTCTTGGTCCAAAGTCCTAGATCAATGTGTATTCCTATTTTAATTCTTGTCATTATGGCTGATCACCCAACTCAGTCTCATACTCTTTCCCCAGCTTGCTGCTAATTCATAAGCTAACTAAATAAATGGTTGTTTCCCAGAGACTCTGGACCTGGATGTATAATATTCTACCTGTTGCTTTATGGAGGAAGTTACTACCCTCAGGATGACTGAAGTGAGATGTAACCTGGACATTATAGGGTCTAAAATCTGACCAGGCCATTTAAAGTTGAAGCTAAGATTTTAAAGTATGTCCCTAAAACACAATTTGATTGGCTTCCTATCAGTGATGTCACAAGGGGCAAGGCAAGACCAGTGCTGCTGGTTGTGTTTCCTTTTTCCAAAACAGAAGCTATAAAAAAAAAAAGTTAGAATGAGATATATCATAATTCAAAGCTGTCCCAAATCCTTATTACAAAATACATAGATCCATGACATACATAGATACACTGGAGAGAGCCCAGCTGACTTGTGGATCAAATCAGGATTCTTACTGTGTGCTAAGGCAATACCTATCTCCTCTGGGCACTTGGTAGATGTGCAGATTCCCAGATCCCACCCTAGACCAGGTAAATCACTGACTTTGGGAGTAGTAAGATCTGTGTTTCACTTAGATTTCCATATGATAGTGCTGCCTACTCAACTTTAAAAATAACTTGATTTTATCATTTATAATTTTATTATGCTCTCCTTCCTGTTCCACCCACAGTAGCACAGAGGACAAGGAAAGAGAACAAATAAAACGGTAATTAGAGCATCAGTATTCAGCTCAGCTGTGAGCCCGTGCAGGTCCTAGATCCCTCCGGAGAGACCCCCCTTCAGTCCATTTGGAGTGCAGGTCTGGGGAAGCAGTGCCAAAGTGGTGGCACTTTAATTTGTTCAGGTCCCACCTCTGCCACTTGCATCTCAAAAGGCCTATTAAATCAGTAAGCTCTGCAGGAAGACCTCTATCTTTTCAGCTATTTCTGCCACAAAGGGAGGCTTTGACTCTGGATAGAGCAGGGCAAATTATTTATGCTATGGCGTAGGTGAGCAGTGCATAGGAGGTTTTCCTGGCTGGAGTAATAAAGCGCAAAAAGGAAACTGATACACTGTACTCTACAATATCAATATACTGGTTTCTTACACATAATAGACATGCACATGTATACATGTACAATCACATAAATAATGTATATAAAATATGGTTGTGCAGGGGGGAAAGCGTGTGGAATATACTTTAAGAATGCTGAAAAGGATGTAAAATCTTCAAGCCAGAAAAATTTTTAGGGCTAAATTGAAGTTGTGTTTCCAAAGTCCATAAAACAGAGGAGGATATGATGTAGGAGTGTAGACTAGGGAATGTAGCTGTTCGTCATTGCTTCTCCCTCGATATGCATTTGAAGCGGAGGAGGCAACTTAACTACATCAATGGTAAAGTTAGATACTTGTTAAGCTTTGGGGATAGTGCCTACTTCATAGTATAGCTACTATTTATGAGCACTTACTGAAAAATAAAATTCTTGTACACTTATCAGGGACAGTGCTAAGTGTTTGGACATTAATTTAATATAGATCATTAAAGATAGAAGCTGGGCAGGAGTGTACACAGTATTTTGAAAAAGTAAGGTAGTTTAACTGGGGAATGAATCACAGACTTGGGAAGTAAGTTGAACTTGAGCAAACTGAGTATTGAAGATGACTAGAAATTGGCAGGCTACTGTCTCTCTACTCTAGGTGAGTATTAGAAACTCCTGGAGTACTTGTTAGAAATATAAAGCGCTAGTTTTCTCTGGAGCCTGTGTTTGCAGGCTCCATAATGTGGCAGCGGCTAGTCTGAAAGAGTAACAGGACCATTGTGCTATTGGAACTGATCAGTAACCTTGAATGTACTACACAAAACTACTCAGTTAATCACATAGTAGAGAACAAAGTATTACACACACACACACACACACACACACACACACACACACCCTCTTTCTCTCATATACACACACACTGATACAGATGAAATCTGAAATTGAAAGTTTAAAAATTTACTTCCATTGGAGGGCATGTCCTCTGTTGGAAATTCTGAATCTGTGGAGATGGACACCATCTATTTTTAGGAGCCTGAACCCTCCTAAGATTGACCTAGAATTGAGAACTACTGTGGAATGTTCAGCCAGAGGTATCATTGGGTCAGATTTTTGTTCTATACTTACTTTGGCTACAGTGGTAAAATGAGTCTGAGAGTAAGAACAAGGAAGTGGAGGTGACTTCAGTAATCCAGAGTGATGGGTGTAATGAGTTGTAAAAAAATAAAGGTGAATGTAGGTGTTTAAATTTCATAGAAAGACCTAGCAGTTGATGGAAATAAAACTGAAGAGGGATTTTTGAGGTCCAGTTGTCACAGAGGGTTGGAGAAGAAAGGAGACAGCCAGTGAAAATGATTTTGAACTTAGCAGTAAAATTTTGTTCATCAGTGAGGAAAATTAAGATTGTACCTGCTTTATAATGTTTCTTCCTGTGGCTCTTTGGACTCTGTGCTATTATAAATGTAGTGTGTTTTCTCTAGAAACCATCCTCTGAATCTGAGTTTTTATTCCAGGCTGGTGATGTGCAAAATTACCCTCTCTCATGATAATGGGAAGAGATAGGGAGCCACAGCCTCGGGCCAGTCACGTGATCTCCAGGCCAGCCAGCCAGTACTACAGCACATTGTATTGGGAACAAAGATGTCCTGTGCCTTAGGCATATTAAATATTTTTTATTTACAGTATTTTTACTTATATTGAATTTATCAGAAGAAACTGTATTGCAAGACAGACAGCATTTGTGGCAGGATAATCTCCAGAACTCTGATTAGCTAAGCACAGAGTGACACAAAAGGGACCAGCGTATACCATAGAGGCCTCAATTCTACAGCTATAAGCCAAGACAAGTGTTTTAAGAAACTGGAAGTGTGACCAGGGGGAGTCTTGGTCCTAATACTTTCCCTAAAATCAACAGGAAGGGAGCACAGCTCCTGGAAAGTGCTCTGTTCTCCAGGCTTGTTAAGAGGTGGGGAGCCCAGTGGGATGGAGGAAGGAAAATTGGAGAAAAGAAGACTGAAAGTAAGGAGCACTGTGAGGAGGTTTATTATCATAGTGAGGTCAGAAGTAATTACAGGTCAGGAGTCCAGTGAGAGCACTGAGCCTGGAAAGAAGGGGTTCAATACATACAGCGTTAGAAGGGAAAAATCAACAAGACCAGATGGCTGGTTGCAAAGTAGAAGGCTTTGGAGAAGGCAGCCATATGCCAAAAGGACATGGGATGGTAGGTAGTAGGAGCACCACAAACCAAGAAGTTGGATTGGGGAATGGCAGTGAAGGAAGGATGGAAGAGTTTGGTTTAGCGGTGTGTTGGGTGACAGGTGGCAGGAGGTGAGCCAAACAGAAGTGTACTTTCAGCAGAACAGCTAGAGGGAGAAACATGAGGTGGTGGCCAGAGGATGTCCTATGGGGCACTGCCAAGGGCTGGAAGAGTTCAGGTCACACTCATGTGTCCTTATTGTGTTCCGAGTTGATCTAGCACAACAGTGGGTGGAATCACCAAGACAGACAAGGATGAGCCTTTGTTATTAGACTTCTGTATGTGTTCAGGATGCAGACATTGAGGTAAGTAGAGACATGGGCTGCCATTTGTAACACAAGTCTTTAGCAAAGAACGGTTGGGACAGATGCCAACAACTCTGGATGCTTCCTAGAGCTGGAAGGGCTGGGACTATAGCTAGGTTACCATGCTTCTGCTTACCTGCCAGTAATTATGATAGCAAAACACAAACTTTGCAATTCTAATGCCAGGATCAGATTGGCCACCTACACCATATGTCAGATCCAGCAAAACCCCTGTTTTAATAAATTCAATATTGTGGTAACACAGCCATACAGGTTTACTTACAATCTAGGGGTGACTTCCTTCGCGCTACATCAGACCAGTTGAATAGGTGGGATGGTGACCACATGGGCTGCAAAACTTGAAATATTTGTTATCTGGCCCTTTGTGGAAAATGTGTCCTGGCCCCATGCAATGGCACATGTTTGTCATCCTTGAACTTAAATAAACTGAGCCAGGAGAATTGCAAGTTTGAAACTGGCTGGATAACTCAGACCCTGTTTCAAACTCCTGTGTGAATGAATGAATGGGCTGAGGACAATAGCACAACTATATAGTCTTGGGTTTGTTCTAGTGCCATAAAAAATAAGGAAAAGAAAACCCTAAATATGTGCTGTTTTTTTTTTTTCTCTAGTTGATCGGTTCTATGCTAATGTGTGGCCTTTTGCATCTTCAAAATCATTCCTAATTGTCTCCTCTACCAGTGACTATCTCTTCATTCTTATTCACTCTATTCTCCACTATAAACAAGTGATTACCAATCTTTTAGAGATGAGTAGCCAGGCTGCAACCGCAAACCCACTAGTTTATTGCAAAGTTCAATAATTAATATGGTGGAGAGTGAGCTGTGATTCTTAAACCATCAGATACTCTGGACAGCTGAAATCCTGTCAGGCTGGGAGAAATTACATGAACAGATAAGGTCCATCATTTCAACCAGGTTGTGTACTAGGTGTTCCCCTACAAGCACCATAATTAGCCCAAGGGACTGGCCCTCACAGAGCTGCTTCTCTCTCATCCTAAATGGTGAGACTAGAGGATCTTCTTCCCCAGCCAGTGCCTAGCAGGGAAGCTCATGGCAGCTATTCACCTTGAACAGTCTCCATAATGCTTTTCCTGGGCTCGGCTCATGCCATCTGTTTTGGCCTCCGTCCGTTAATCCTGCTCGTTTTCACTGCTGGCCTTCATCCCCTAGTATCATGGATGCTGTAGTTTATTTTGGTCATTGTTTGCCACCTCTTACTGCAGGCTGGTCATCTTTATGGGCAGCTTAGTCATAGCCTTCACTGATGAGATATTTTATGTAAATAAAACATTTTTGTTGGTTGTGTTGTGGTTGTAAGGAGCATTAACTAACCCTGTTAGATATTGTGGGGGGAGAAGAAGTTGAAATATTTCATTATGGAAATATACTGGGTAACTAATATGATGGAGGGAAATGCAGAACTTGAGTCCTGGCAGCGTTAAACTACTCATAAGTGGGAATTATGGATGCAGTCTCTGGTATCTAGGTGTTGAGATGAAGCCACACAAGACCTTACATTGTTTAGCTCATTATTATAATCCAGGTTACTTTGATTGGGAAGGAGGACACTGGCCCA
The DNA here is from genome assembly GCA_004026965.1 of Petromus typicus. NCBI lineage: Eukaryota > Metazoa > Chordata > Mammalia > Rodentia > Petromuridae > Petromus > Petromus typicus. The sequence continues at coordinate 3,809 of PVIR01037792.1, read as the reverse complement.
TCTTGCATTCCATACGCAGGGCATTTGAAGTGCAGGTCTTCCAGGGTCATGTACAGTAGGGGAGGATCCAGCCCAAGGAGAATCAAGGCTGTGACTACTCAGGGGCGGGAGGAAGCATGATGCTCAGGAAATCAACTGTTGCCTCTGAGAAATCTCTGCTTAAATGCCTCTGTGCCACATTCAGCAGCTCTTTTTGGTCACTTAAACTAGCAGTTTGTAACTTCATTATGCATCAGGACTGCTGAGAGATCTTCTTACTACACAGATTACAAGCTTCTCTCCTGAGCTGGGGCAGTAGCTCCAGGGTGAGGACCTGACATTTGATATTGCTGGAAAATTTCTAAAATGATGCTAGTGGTGCTAGCATCAAGGCAGAAACTTTGGGATTCATGATCTGCTATGGATGATATCGTTTCTCTGTAGTCAAGAAACATTTTTCTAGAATAACATATCAATATCCGTGTTCTGAAAAATCAAATTCTTTTTTTGTTGTTGTTAAAGTTTGGCAGCCATTGATTGTCTTTACCTTGTGAGTGCCAGTGGGTGGGCTGACTTTTAAAGGGTCACTGAGAATTACTCACCTTCTGAAGATGTTTCTGTTTTCTACTCAGTTTTAATGTCTGGGTTTAAACCTAGGATGAAAAGCGAGTACTCCAACATGTTGGAGTCTATCCATTTTGACAGCTGTAGTCAAACTCCAAATAACTGCAGATGACTGAAAGGATTTGTTCCTGAAAATATTTTGGCAGGGGCTTGTTCTCTGAGGAGAAAACACATTCTTTTATGTTACCCCTTACAAGTTCTCCTTCACTGTGTAGAGTTTTTACCACTGCTCATAGGCAGAGAGGAACCAAGTTATGAAGTTGAGAGTGCTTTACATTTATGTGCGTTTCCAATACATTCTTTGATTTATAGCAGGTGCTCATGGCTCCAGAAGAAAAACTGAATGTATCCTGGTGACATTATCCTGAGTGCGTTTACCATATCTAGAGAGGGAAATAAATTAACTAAAAATCACAGAAAGTTGAGTGCAGAAGAATGGGAATCCATGTCTACTGATCCCCACCTCTGACAAAATTGTGTCGTTATTATGACCATTATCACTATTCTCATGACTCATACAGGAGCAGTGGTTTCCTTACGTTCTGTGCAGATTACATTCTCTGTATAAAGGGTCAGAAAGCCACGGCCTGAGTCTTGCTTTGGCAGGTAAAGCTGTCCTGCATCACATCATGCTTTGTGTTTGAGAATTGTCTGTCACTTTTTCACACTTTCCTGGCAGAAGGCTTGAGTGGTTTAGACATAAATGCTTTGGCCCACAAATGCTAACATTGTTTTCTGTCTGGTCCTTTATATAAAAGATTTAATTCTTGCTCTGAGTAATTATTGGCATCAGCACTGCTGTGCCATTTTATCATGACAGAATAAACTCAAAGAGAAATGTGTCCCCCAGTCACCCACGATGTGGATATAGGGTTCAAGCAAAAGTCTACCAGTCTGCAGTATGTATGTTCCTGATGTGTCTTATATTATCCTTCGGGAATGTGACTGACCCTGTGGAACATGTCTTGCAGTAATAATGTAGTAGATTATAATATGGTGACATTTTTCTACTCTCTTAAACAGAATAAAGTGGCATTTAGAAGTGGAATAATGAAAACTAGTCCCTACAGGGTAATCACATCACAGTGGCATATTTACTTTAAAAAGTGAATTGTGTCTTATGGCAATTGCTAAGTTAATGAAATTATTACACTACCAACTAAATGGAATTTATTATCCCAGGTTGTTTTGCAGGGAACATGAGCCATAACTGTCGGCAGGCCATGAAAGAACTGACTGCAAAGTGGGAATTTAAGCCTCGAGATTTGCATTCTTCATTGTACCTATGGGCTTGGACTTGGAGCTAATTACTCCAAATATTCACCCAACTAGGGGCTTTTGTTACTTTTGCAATTTCTAGTTCAAAGCTTTAACTCAGTGGATCTCAGTCATCACAGTTCATCACAGTCATATGGCTTTTTGGGAAAAGAAATTCATTCCAATGTGCAGCCAGTGTTGGGAAATTCTGTAAAGAATGTATTTGACATAATACTTGCAGTTGGTGCCCCTAGGTTATGAGCCCCCTCAATAGCAGGCAAAGTTACACATCTCTTAACTTGGGTTAAAACCAGAGAGTTGTACGTGTTATCTTGAGATTTTTATGTCTCTGTGAACTCATTTTTTGTATTTCCTCATCAGCTGACCCACATTCTTTTGATTATCTTTAGGCAGAAGGTACCAGATAGTGAAGATTGTCAGTCAGAGCACCAGCTGTGGGACCTGAGATGGTGGGAATTAAGTTAAACTTCTTAATTTATTGGATACACAACAGCTAGCTCCAAGTTACTAAGACCCCTTGATAAATGATAGATGGTAGATTCCTAGGCCCATGTTAGATATACTGATCAAAATGTTCAAGATGGAGGGTTAGAGATTCCTATTTTTAAAATGCCATAACAGTGGTTCTTAGGCACACTCAGTTATAAGAGTGGAGAACATCAAATCAGAGGTGTGATTGTTCTGTGTCTGTGTGTGAATGTTCCTGTGTTGGAGAGGGAAGGACAAAGAGACACACAGTTGGAGAGGTTGGCTGGCAGAATGTGGCCTTCACATGTCCCTGAGTATATTTCATGCTGTGAAGTGCAAGTGTGTGCGTATATTTGCACTTGGCTTCTCAATGCCTATAGAAGCTGTTTGTACATCTGACTGTTCTTACCATCCAGGCCTCAGCTCAGATGTCACTCCCCCTAAAATCCTGTCCTGACTACTGGGGTAGATTTATGGAAGGCATGGTTCAGTATTCACTCCTCTTCGCAGCTATACCTTTGGCAACATGATTACGCAGCTACTTTCATCAAAAAGTGAAATCTATTTCCCCTTCCACTGAATCTAATCATGCAAACTTAATCTGAGTAATCTTAAGCAGCTAAAGTACCAGTGCATTAGCTCTAGGCCTCTAGAAGCCAGGCATACTTCTCTTGTCTCCCCGGAGCCACGTGCTCTCCATATAAACCAGCACAGGCTGCCCTAGTGGATGTGGAGAGACACCTGTCCAGCCATCTCATGCCAGAATAAAGCCACCCTCTGCATATACACCTTGAAGCCATCCTGTAACCCCAGCAGGCCATCAGCCCATCTCTTACCTGATGGAGAATTCATCTCTGAGCACAACTAAGATCATTCATGCCTGGTCTGGATGAGCAGAACTATTTAATTTGATTCTCAATCCCTGCCAAAAAATAGTTATTTTACACCATTGTTTTAGGACATTTTGACAAATACAGCTGTCTTTGTGAAAGGGCATACCTCGTGACATCACGATTCTCTGTACAATGTGCACCACCTGAAGCTATCTTGTTTGTACCTGACTTTCTCAGTAAGAATGTGAGTACAGTGTGGATTCAGTCTCTGCCTTGTTTACTGATGAATCTCCAGTGCCTATAGCAGTGTCTGGCTGACAGCAGACACTCAGTAAATATTTATTGAATCAATGAATACATTTCATATAAGAATCCCTTGAAGATTTAACTTCCTAATTCTATTTTACTAAGGCTTATATTAAATTTACTCTCATAGGATCTATACTTTTTTTTTAAGTTTAGTATGTGTAATGGGTTTCTGGGAAATGCCAGCTTGAGAGATTAAATAGACTGCCCCATGTGTGCAAAGCCTCCCACAGTAACTGCAACATCTATGTGTATCTTTGTATCCCTAGCGGTTTGCAGCCAGTTCCTTTATTTCCATGTTGTTTTTGCTGCATGGGTTTT
>PVIR01037791.1:0-14907 GCA_004026965.1 Petromus typicus | reverse complement strand
TTTACTAATTAGAGACATTATAACATTAAGAATGAGTGTATAGCATGTTGTGCATTCCTCCAAGATAGTCTTCATCATCCTATAGTAATTTTAAAATTAAATTTTATGTTGAAAGGCAAAATGTGTAAAGCTCAAACATTTAAATAATATTAAGATATTTATTATTGAAAAACCTGAGCACCTGTGCTCTACCACCTCTTCCCAAGAGGTGGTCAATCTAGTTCAGGCTGTCTTTCCTAATTAACACCTGTATTTCCAAATAATATGGATATGCAGCCATGCTACGGTTTCTTGGAGTTATCTGTTGAGCTTCTTCTATAAAGAATGAGGATTCAGTTTCTTATAAAAAGACCACCTGTGGCCCGAGGATTTAGCTCAGTGGTTCCCGTGTCTGCCTGGCAAGTGCAAGGTCCCGCGTTTGATTCCTGGCACCACACACCACAGTGCCGAGTGTGGTGGCTCACGCCTGTCATCCCAGCACTGAGGAGGCAGAGGCAGGAGGATTGCTGAGAGTCCAAGGCTTGCCTGGGGCTACATAGTGAGCTCAGGGCCAGTTTGAACTACAAAGTGAGACCCTGTCTCAGAAAAAAAAAAGACCACCCCATTTCTCATTCTTTTCAGCCTCCCAGAAGAAATTATAATTTTTACTAAACTGATAATTATTATTTATATTTATTTGACTCTACACCTCTCACTGCTGAGTCAATAGGGTACTATAGTTATATTACCTTTCTTATATGCATTTTTAAAAATCTAGAATTAATGCTTTCCATCACCTCTTCATTTAGTTTCATTTGTTAATAGAGTCTTTTCTGCTTTAGGCCATGATAGCAGGGACCGTGTTACATATAATTATTTTTGTATTTCCAAACTAGTGTAGTAGTTGGTGATAAAGATACCAGGTAGAACGTCGATGTGTGTATGAGTTTCAGTCTACTTGTGTTTCTCAGTGTGGACACTGCTGGAATTTTAGATAAGACAGGTCTCTGTTGGGAGAGACTGTCCTACATATTGCAAGAAGTTAGGGACCCCTGGTCTTTGCCCACCAATGACCAGAAGTTATTCCCAGTCATTGAGACAACCCAAGACTATGTCTTTACATTCCCAAGAACTTCTTTTTCTTTCTTTCTTTTTTTTTTTTTTTTTGAGACAGGGTCTCACTTTGTAGTTCAGTCTGGCCCTGAGCTCAGCCTCAAACTCAAGTCACAGCAATCCTCCTGCCCCTGCCTCCCAAGTATCCATGCTGGGCCTGTGGTATGTGGTACTGATTGCTGCTGGGCGTGAGTCTCCACACCCAGTACTGTTGTGTGGTTACCAGGGGAATCAAACCGGGCCCTTGCGCTTGTAAGACAGGTGCTGGAACCACTGAGCTAAAGTCCCCAGCCCCCCAAGCTCTTCTTGTGGTGATGGTACCACTCGTGGCTGAGACCATCCATACCCAGTGTGGGAGGTGGGAATGTCCACATGGGAGAGGATGGTTGGGTGAGCTGAGCAGTGGCAGACTGAGCAGGAAGAACAAAACGAGAGCTGATAACGTGCAGAGATAAGCCTTACTTCCTTTTTGTCTAAGAGGTTCTGGGGTAGTAGGGTGCAGTGATTCTGTTTCGGCTTCGATCTATGGAGACAAAGCTGGGTCCAGTGAGAATCACTCACCTTAGCCAGGATATTGTGCTGTGCATGTTACAGTGTTGTAAGAGGGCTCTGTTTCTTATATTCCACCTCACAAATCCCACTCACCAGCTTTGTGAAAAATATCCCAATGAAACATGTGATGTGTAGGTTCCATGGTTATAGGATTGAACCCTCAGCCTTTTTCCTTCATTAGGTATATTGGTACATTTTAGATATACAGTGTAATCAGATTCAACATTGAGAACTGGTCCTGGTACATGATATATCTTGATTCTCATTTTTTCCCATTCTTCTCCCACCCCTTCCCTTGCATTTTGAGAGAGGGTCTCATTATGTTGTCTGCGCTAGGCTCAAACTTGCAATCCTCCTACCTCGTCTCCCAGCATGTGCCACCTCACCTAGATGGCTCTTCTTATTTTGTAGAGATCGAGTGGTTTCTGATGCTTAAAATGAATAATATTCTTTGACTATAACTCCATGGTTAAAGTTGCTATCACACTGCCTCCGATAGTAGTCACTAAAGTTAGGCATGAAGAAATACAATCCAATAGGAGAAAGAGGTCAGTCAGTTCTGTGACCTGGCTCTGATGACATGGAGCAGATCCAGCTCTTTCTTGAAGCTGGAGCGTGTAAGATGGTAGGAGACATTTGGGTCACATGTCTGTCCACTTGAGAACCAGCAGGGAAGTCACTGCCCAGGGCTTCATTCAGCCTCACACAGGGCATCTCCTCTCTTCTGACTTGCTTGCCTTGCTTGCAGCCAGAAGCGGAAGAGTCTTGCAGAACTTCTGTTCTGGACCGAATTCTGACCAAGGAGGAAAAATTGCTTGGCAAAGTGGATGTGACAGGGATCTCAGGAGAAAGCAGCAACGTCATCCTGGGGTTTGTGAAAGCCGAAAGGATGGGAGGCTGGGCTCTTGGAAGACTCAGCAGCGACAGTTCCCACGTTACTCAGCACTCCTTACGCAGCACAGGCTCTGTGCCAGCGGGCGTTGTGGTGCTGGTGCTGGTGCTCCCACGTGGAACAAGGCAACATCCCTTCTCCTCAGGAGTTCTACTCACAGTAAGTGGATAAATACATGTGACTCAGCCTGTCTCTGCTCATTTCAGAGCGATTTGAAATAGACAAATGATCATTTATGAGTTGAGTCTGGATCAGGTGGCCTGGGAAGTTTTTCCTGGGGTGCTGGCACTGGAACCCACGCGATGAGACATTGCAGGAGGACCAGCAGATGCAAAAGTCTGTTGGCTGGGAGAGACGGAGGGCACAGAAGCTTCTCCTAGGAGATTCACAGAGGAGTTTTCCCTCTAGAGCTCTGTTATAATAGAACTTGGGCAGTCAACTGTGTGATCATGGGGAATAATTTCCAGCATAGATGATTCAATAAATAGTTCTTGAGCATCTATCCAAAAATTGGTGGACATTAGTGCCCAGTTTCTGACCAATGACATCAATAGGCCTTCTCCACATTCTTTTAAAAAAGTTAGGTTTAATAGAATAACAAAGCAGAGAGAGGCAATCGTGGTGTATTTGGAGAGTTTTCAGTGAGGTACTTTGTGTTCTCTTTATGGACGATTTAGAAAGTGAAGGTGGCTGTCTTGCTTCTCTAGCTGAGTTACTGAGTCCAAAACTGGACCGAGAAGAGGATCTAAACTTGATCCTTGTTTCCAGCAACCAAAATTGGAACCAAAGGTTGGAAATGATGGAAAGGGAAATTTTAACTCAGTGAAAGGCCGACCTTTCTAAGAATAAGAGATGTCCCAAATCTGCTTTGGAATTAGGACACAGATAAGAAAAATTGATGCAGCAGATGGTGAATGTTCAGGGAGCTGGTCTCATCCACCGTGATAATCTAGGATTAGGTGATTCAGGAGAAACAATGAAACGATTGTTTTGTTTCTGCACTGTTTTCTTTCCACGGTTTAATAATGATCAGTGTAACGAAGGCTCTGCCGGTCACCAGATGACAAGCCTCCAAGTGTCTGTTTGCTCATCGTGTGCTCTGGCCTCAATGTGCTATCCACTCTGCTGTCCCTTCTCCTTGTCCCTCTGCCTCGAGCTGTCTCAAATCCCATCATCCCCTGTCTGAACCCGCAGAGTAGCCTTTGACTGTCTCAGTGTCCACTCTTTAATCCACCACTTTTTTCCTGTGGCTAGAATGGCACTTTCAAAACTTGTATCACATCAAACCCTTCTATGAAGATCTCCTCTGGTTCCTTCTTTACCCAAAGTCCTTTGCAGTCCTTGATTGTTTTCAAGCTCCCGTGCAGCTGTTTCCATGTAGATGTCCATGGTCCTCACACGCGGTGGAGCTCCTGGGGCCTCTCCAGGGTGCTGTCCTTTGACAAACCACTTTATTTACATGATCAAGGATAATCACTCTGGGGCTGAGGGTGTTGCTCAGTGGTGGAGCATTTGCTTAGCGAATGTGAGGCCTGAGGTTCAGGTTCCAGCACCACAGACACAAATGATAATGTCTCTCCCACCTATTCCCACAATATAGTCCAAGTAAATAATTCATTCTTTAAATTTTTAAAAAAACTTATCCCATTTCCCCCTCAAACAAATAATTCATACTTTATTTTGTTTGTATGTTTCCCTCTTCAAATATTTACTTTTTAGTGGTACTTAGATAGTACTTGCATGGATACCTGCTAGGTATCAAGGGAAATTAATTGAAAAAGAGGACAATTAATTTATTATGTGACAGATACTGTGATAGGTTTTATTGATTGATTTCTATATTTATTTACATTTTTGCGGTATGAGGGATTGAACTCAAGCCCCTGTGCTTGCAAGGTAGGCGTGGTGCCACTGAGCTAAATCCCCAGCCCTGTGATATGTTTTATATCCACAGTATCAATCTTCATCCAACATATGAGAGGGTTACTATTATTCTTCTTGTTCTAAAGGAAACTGAGATTTGTAGAAGTTGATCAGCTTATCCAACTAAGATCGTTCAATAAGTAAGAGGTGGAGCTCAGATTCGGGCCCAGTACATCTGACTCCAGAATTTGGATCTTCTGTCACTGTGCCAGGCTGTCCGTCAGCAGGCAGGAAGGGTGCTGAGCTCAGAGACAGGCGCTGGCAGCAGCTGGGTAGGTTTGAGAGTCCATGTGCTTCCACCCAGGATGACAGACACGTAGGCCCTTCCCTGTGTCCCCCACACACTGGATTGTAAGCTCCTTGAGGACAGACATGGCACCACACCATCCCACTGGACCCTGGCCCCGGTGCTGTTGTCCTCATTACATTTGCAGATGGAGTTAAATCATCAAATGTGTCTGACAACTATGCTGCAAGTTTTCCTGGGAATAGGATTTAATTATAGCCAGCTCTTGCCCTGCACAATCGGGGCATTGACAAGCTGGTGCACATTCACCGAGACAGTGGAGGGGCTGTTCTGAGGGTTATTTAAAACCACTGGCTTCCTGAGCATCTACTTGGAACATACTAAAATAACCTGTGAATGTGCAAGATGATCTTTGTTTCCCGCTTGATAAAAGATTATTTTAGTTTTCAACAGAACTACTTTTTTCCTTTTAACATGTAGTATAGCATCTATCCTGATAATCATTTAATATTAAAATGAGGAGGTACATTCCAGCCGCTAAAAATGGCATTGAGATACAAAAGGTTCCCAAGTCAAGAAGACAGAAGGCACAGTGGGGTGACAACATGTGCTCCTGAGTCCCGTGCTTGCTCATGGTGAGGGTGTGGGGGGAGTTTGCTGTGAGCCTGGCCCTACTTTAAGAGCTCTGTGTACATAAGCTCATTTCTATCATCACTGCATTTTACTGAGGGACTCAAGTGCAGCGTGGCTTCACTGCAGCCCCTTAGAGACATTTTCTGCATCCTGTCATCAGTCTACCTGACTTCTTTATGAAATGGTGCTTGAAAGGCTGGGAATGCGTTGGGGTCCGGCAGTCTTCTAGTACAAAGAAGAACCTCCAGGGGGTCAACTGTTCTGTTGGGTAGAATTCCCCTGTAGGATAAAACAAGATTGTGGAGCAAAGAGACAAGATGTAAAACCGAACACTGGGATATTTAATGGTCTCGTCTTAACATGCGCACAGTAGGGATGGTCTTGTCCACAGGGCCAAAGCTTTCTAGGTCTGAGCTATGAGGGGAGGCACTACCTCTGTTTCTCCTTTTTGCTATGCTTCCATTTCCCATCAAGCCTCCTTTGTGGCACTGGTCTCCTTTGGACATATTTAATAAGTTTTTTAAGCTCTTGCTCAGCCTAAGTGTTTTTCTATCTTTTAAATGTGACTTTGCCGGTCTCTGCTTTGATATGTAACATGTTGATTTTACAGTTTTAAGCCTCATAGGGTGAGCTCCATCTTCTTACTTTGAATCCTCCCCAGTCTTCCTACCCCCAAGTATAAATACATTATTATCTTAATTTTACAGATAAGGAACAATCCAGCCAAGCCTTCTGAATTCAAGACTGGTATTAGGCTTCTTCCTTCTCTTGTCAGTGCAATTTAACAAGTTGAAAGTGCTCTTTTCCGGCATTTGTCTGTAGGCTGCACATATTGTAAATGTCTTTAGTCAGTGGCCTGGCCACCACCTGAGTCTGGGCTGCTGGGAACTGTTAGTGCCCAGTTCTCACTATAGCCTGGTGGCTTTGAGTCCGCTCAGCGCTGGGACTCCGAGCACAGCACCCTCCGAGCCAGTGCCTTTCCTTCCCAAGCAGCATGCTGACGGTTTCCATCTTGCACTCTATTCCCTTGGCTCAGGGCTGTTCCATATTTGGCCACCTTCCCCCATCCACACGGATCTCTTCTTGTACAACACCTCCAACAGGACGCAATCCCCTCCTGAGACCCCTGCACTGTAGCCTCATCTCTAATTTATGGTCTTCTTCCTCATTGCTCCGCCTCACTCTCTTCCTTCTTGCCCAACCCTGCCTTCCTCTTTCAACATAAGCCGTCCCTCCAGACGCACTAGACTGGTCAGAATCCCCTTCGTACCTATACAAGCTGCACTGCCCCTTCGCTGGCCTGTTATTTGCCTCTTTATCTGGGAGCACATCCCATTTATTATTAAATTTCATTTACACACAGACCTCAGGCCCCGCGTGTTATTTCCTGGCTTTCAGCTGGTTGGATACCTCCTTTCTGCTCCCAATTGCAAGCAGACGTTAGTAATCAACACTGAGCTTCTCTGATAATCGAATTAGACAAGTGGGACTCTGCCTTTATTTTCTTCTTAATCACTGGGCGTGATACTAATAATGTCAGCTCGAATAATCTGGCAGTGTGAACTGTTCTTCGTGTTATTATTCCCCCCCCTCCATCTACTTCAGTCTCATCTCATAGCCAGAGAATGCAAACTGTGTCCTCATCCAACATGGGCTTAGGATCTTGATTGCGGATAATGTCAACTGCTTCAGTCTTGGGTGAAGCTCCTAACTGGGTGGTAGTACATCAGGTAGGGTTTCGTTTGGGTTTTTTTTCACCCTTAACCCCAACTGGTGATGAGTTTGTGCCCTGCAGCTCATCTTGACAGCTCTTGACATTTCCTCTTCCTTCAGAAGAGAGGCTGTAGCCGCTCCTCTGCCCTTTGTTGGTGGGGGGAGTAGCCTAGACAGGAGCAAGAGGGGACTCACTGCTCCTGCCTCCCATTCCGGAGGTGACCTTGGCCAAGTCACTCTTCTCTGTCGTAAAATAAAGGTTCTGACCTGTGCTGTCCCCAGTCATGTCAAGGGACCGTGACACCAGGCTTCTGGAGTCCTCGAAGTCACTTCATGTAAGGAAGCTATGACGCAGCCGAGTGTGCACAGAAATGCAGCGATAAATACACAGTGAAATGTCTATGATGAGGGGGAGCCCTCGGGCCTGGATGTGGGAGCACGAGCTCAGGCTTTCTGATGTGCATGTGCGGGAGAGCCAGGTCCACAAGATCTCATCTCCACTGAAAGGAGGGCCAGAGAGTGAGATGAGGTCGGCCCCACCCGGAGAGCAGGAGACTGCTGTGGATCTCTAGGGGGAAAAATGGAGCATTTGTGGCTTGCTGTTAATGCAGGACAGATCACTTAATCTGAGATACATTTTCTTTCTGTAAATTGGGGATAATGATACTACCTTATAAGGTCATTTTCAGGTTATCAGAGAAAAAAAATAATGAAACAATGCTTTAAAAAAAACCACAACAAAACAAAACTAAGTATCTAGGAAAAGCTAAAGCCCTGATGTGTTCCATTTGCTAATTTCTATAGTGTAGCCGCTCATACTGCAGCCAATTTCTGGCTACTCGTAGTCTCACTGCTGGTTGGCTGGATTCCTTATTTTATGTATTTTATTTTTGGTGTGGGCTAAATCCCCAGCCCTGAGGGTTCCTTAAATTTTAGTAACTGGCTCTCATGAGTCTGTGTGAGCTAGCTCCAATATGCACCAATACCCTTAGGAAGTGCTTTATGCATCCCAACCTTCCCAAGTATGATTTCATCTTCACTGATGTCTTGTTAGGCAATAAAAATTAATCCCCATTTGCAGATGAAGACATGGAGGGACTGAGATGTGAAATGGCGTGTACAGGGTCTTGCAGTAAGCAGAGGAGGAAGAGCCCAAGCTTATTTTATTTTAGTGTTATTGCAGTGCTGGTGATTGAACCCAAGGCTTCAAAAGTGCTACTGACCTACATCACCAACCCAATATAATTTTGTAAACCATGCTCATCTCTCCACATTAAACTGGGGGGGGGTAGTGTGACAGCATATGAACATGGGCACCATGAACTGGACCACATCACAGAGCTGGAACTGTCACCTATCTGGGAGGTGACAGGGCTGGATTTCCAGCCCTTGGTTGTCTTAGGCCCTGCCTTGGGCTTTTCAGAGCCAGAAAGGATATGGACCAGCCAGTTTCTTTGCCTTGGTCAGCCAACACTCTGATGGAAGAAGGGCTTCTGTTTCTACTTCTCCCCAGGAAAACTTCACTTATCTTTGTCAAAGATCTTTCTGGGATAGGGTTGGTGATTTAGCTCAAACTGTACCATGGCTACCTTGGAAGTATAAAGGCTGGAGTTCAATTCCTGATACTATAACAGAAAAACAAACAAACAAACAAACAAACAAAACAGCAACAAAAAAGAATCTTCCTAGGCTATTATAGTTAGTTCTCAGAGATGAGTCAAGGTTGAGATGTGGCCAAATTCCAGTGCTATCCCTGAAACAAAGAAAATGTTTTCTTTTTGTGAGATTATGTTCAATTTTGAACAGTTGGGCCTGACCTAACAGAACACCAGGAATAACTCTGTGCTCATCTCTTGTGACTTTCCCCTTGGATAACTCAGAGCTGCCTGCTCTCCTCTCAGATCCATCCAGCCACTGGCATGTCCCACTTTTGTGGAGTCCTGAGTCCCAGCCTCCTCTGGACTTGCAGGACTTTTGGAAATCTCTCCATGTGGTCCAAGTCAGAGCCTCTCCCTTTCCATAGGAATTTCCATAGGGCCTACTCCAAGATTCATTTTCTCTCTTTCCCCAGAACCTTGCTTTTCCAAGAAAATGCACGCTAGGATACTCTTAACACTCTGTTTTCCATCTTCAAATTCAACTTCATCAAAATTCCAGCTTTTTTTCATAGTTTCCCTCTTGATCCAGGAAAAGCTCCCTTCCTCTTGGTTTTTTGGTTTTTTTTGAGACAGGGTCTCTCTTTGTAGTTCAGATTGTACCTGAGCTCAACCCTGAACTCACAGAAATCCTCCTGCCTTTGCCTCCCAAGTGCTGGGATTAAAGGCATGAGCCACCATGCCCGGCACTGTGTTGTGGTTCTGATTGCTGGTGGGCATGAGTCTCCATGCCCTGTATTTTTGTATGTGGTTACCAGGGATCAAACTCGGGCCCTTGTACTTGTAAGACAGGCACCAGAAGCATTGAGCTAAATCCCTGGCCCCTCTTCCTCCTGCTTAAAAGCACAGCTTGACTCCTTCAGGGGCAATGAAACATCTCACCTTTTTGCCTAGTCTGTCTGTCTCTCTCTCTCTTTTGACCTTTCCTTCTCAGCCCACAAGTTTATTCACTATTTTCCTATTACAAAAATCCTTGCTCAATCTGATATTTCCTCAAGAATCCCCATTTGGATACTTTCCCCCATAGCTAAATTTTGGGCAATAAGTTACCTCATTTCTCAGGGTCTCAACTCACTGCCATGGTCAGTGGAAAGATATATTTAAACATGCAAATGACCACACGTGGTGAAGGATGCTCCTAATTTGGATTACTTGGCTTCTCTGTGGTGGTGGACAGTGCTGATTCTTTACTCCTTGCAAGTCTCGTTGATTGGGAGATGGAGGGAAGGAAGAGGGAGAAAACAAGCAGGGAATGAAAAAAGAATGAAGATATGTACATGTAAAAAATAAAATAAAACATTTATCAGAATAAAAACCAGTCTTCTCAGTTGGTTTTGGTGAGACCCACCTATCCTGGTGTTCCTACTGTTTTGAGCACTTTCCTATCAGGAGCTGAGATCTCTTCCTCTAGCCTCAGCTGAAAGGTTGATTTCCTGAAGGCTGGATCTTCAGTTTCTCTTTTGTGTGAATTTGCTTTCCTTTGGAAATCTACCCACTCCAAACTACTACTGGTGACTCCCATCACCTCGTCTTCAGCCCAGATTATTCCTCCATGAGCCACACGTACATATTCATTTCCTTGTGGGACATTTTCATGAACTCCTCAATTACAACGTCTTCAAAATGCAGCTCTTCTCTGCTGGCTTCTCCTCCTGGGTTTCTCACTTCACTGAAGGCCACCTCTGCCCAATGGGGCTGATCCTGGACTCTCACTTTTTACTCTTTCCTTTCTCTGCTCTTCCAGCTGTCCATGGAGCTTTGGTAGCGTGATTGGAAGCCCATGCTCAGAGCCCACTCGCTTTTCCGGGAGAGTTCCATGATGGGAGTGGTGAAGTCTGAGAATCCCTCTGAGATGTTGTCTCTAATTTTCTCTTCATGCCATGCTGTATTTTAGCTCCCTTGGTGTTCCCATAAGTCCTTGTTGAGTTGCAAATACTACTCACCAACTGGATTACAACTGCTTATTTGTCTGCTAGACTGAGCAGCTCTCAGAGCTCGAGAAGTAAGTTATTGCTTCCTGCCCTACTTTCCTCCCAGCCAGAGGCCATCTTTAAGACTAGGAGTCGTGCTTCTTTCTCCACAAGGCCCTTACCCACATCCAGAGCAGCAGCTTATGCTGACTGCCGAGGTCAGGCGTACTTTGTGTCCCACTGACACAAACTCAATTTCCAACTTCTCTTCCCCTGAAGGTTCACCTTTTCAACTGGGAAGTTGATCAGGGGTAGAGTGACTCGTCATGGCACAGTCCCTTGCTGGGACTAGACCGGTTGGTGCCCAGCACTGACCAATGCCAAATCTTCTATGTATTGGTGGCAATAGCATGTATCCTAAGCAGTGGTGACATGTGGTCACTGGCCATAAAGCCAGGTTCTGGGAGCAGAAGGAGAAATGGGATGGAGGGAGCTGCCATGCTCGGTTCCTGGCACTCAGAATGCCACCCCATGAGCTCACAGTTGGCTGCACAAAACAGCCCGTGGGCTGGCTTTGGCTCATGGAATATAGTTTGTTTTTCCCTGCTTTAGGTAATCAAGAAAATAATAAATCAGGTCCTGATTTGTGGTTTGCCTGTTTCTTTAGTACAAATACTTTCATCGTGTCCAGTTTCAAGCTACCAATAGGACATGACAAATGCTGGATCAAGGAGACAAATAATAATGCATCATTCTATGTATTTTCTACAGTAAAGATCAACATATATCATCTTGAGAGCATAGCTAATGGTGAAATGTAGAAAGATAATTAGGAAGTGACGATTTTGGAGTATTTATTACCTTTGGTTGTTAATGTGATTTATTTACTTGTAATTTTATGTAATTTAATATTTAATAATGGCTCTTTTAAAATTTGCTTGCAAAATTCTTGAACGTGTAGCAAGTTGCTTGCCTCAAGAAGTGCATTACTGGGCCGGGGAGTTAGCTCAGTGGTTCCGGCGCCTGTCTTGCAAGCACAAGGACCCGGGTTCGATTCCCCGGTAACCACATAACAATACTGGGTGTGGAGACCCACACCCAGCAGCAACCAGTACCACATACAACAGTGCCGGGCGTGGTGGCTCACGCCTCTAATCCCAGCACTCGGGAGGCAGAGGCAGGAGGACTGTGATGTGAATTTGAGGCTGAGCTGAGGGCCAGCCTGAACCACAAAGCGAGACCCTGTCTCAAAAAACCTAAAAAAAAAAAAATGAAGTGCATTACTGCCCCAGCTCTGTCTGATTACCGCAGCTGTATGTAAGGGAGGAGGGAAAAGCCACCTGCAGGGGTATCTGAGAATCACCACTGCACGTAGGATGGCTGATCTCTTCCATTTCCCTCCTGAAGACTTCATTCCTCTAAGATGTTCTATTGTGTTCTTTGAGTCTCCATAGGCCTGAGGGGCTCTTGTGCACCCCCTGGTGGTAACAGTGTGAGCAACATGAAATCCACAACCTATGTTCCATGGCGCTCCACTCCTGCCAGGTGTAGTTGTGTGTACCTATTTTGTGTTAGGAATTCTAGCGTGGACACTGTATGTACCTTTTTTTTTTGAAGTACCAGGGATTGAACTCATAACCTTGTTCTTGCCAAGTAGGCGGTGTACCACTGAGCTAAATCCCTGGCCAACATATATATCATCTCAGCTCAACTTTATAACATTCTTGCCAGTAAATACCACCACCCACATTTTACAGATTAAAAAACCGAGGCTTAGATAGGTGAAGCAACTGGCCCAAGATCCATACATACACTAGCGTAGATGCTCACTTCTCTCCTCCAGCTTCCAACCTTTGTTGGTTTTTGCTCCTATTCCCTTGACACATCCGATTCTCATCCGCAGCCGTCTCAGAAATCGCAGAGACAGATGTGTCAGGCACTCTTGATGCTTTTGCATTTCTTTCTTCTTCTGGGTTTTGGTTAAGTGGACAGTGGTTCCAGAGAACACATGCATAGGAAATAAAGGTCAGAGGAGGCCATACAGAAACACAAATGAAACTTTCGCATTTCAGAGGTTTGGAAGTAAACTGTCAGACAAGTGGAGAGATTCAATAAGGCAGACACAGGCTTTCTGGCCTCTGGAGGCTGTGCTTTTACCTTTGTTCTACATTACAGGACACTTCACTCATTATATCCTAGTCAAGGGGGGCTTTGACTTGAGAAGTGGTTCTACCACTGCATCCAGCCTCATGGACATGTTGGGGAATGTCCCTGGTGCCTTGGCCCTGTCAGGCAGGAAAGCTTTCCAGAGCAGATTTCCTCTTGTTGCCATTCAAAATTACCACCGACTCTGGCTTGAAACAATGCAGATTTATTATCTTAAGGTTCTACAGGTCAGAAGTCCAACATAGCTCTCCCTGGGCTAAATGACAGTATGAGTGGGGCTGTGTTCCTTTGTGGAGGCTTAAAAGAAATTCAGATTTCCCTGCCTTTTCCACTTCCAAGAGACCACCCACATTCCTTGCCTCTCGAGTCTCCATTTCTCAGCCACTGACATTGCATTTCTTTGGATGTCTTCCAGTCACAGATCCTTCTCTAACTCAGCTAGGGTAAGCACTCCATTTTTAAGAATTCGTGTGCTCAGATAGTGTAGGATCATCTCCCCATTTCAAGATTCAGATCTTGAATCACGTCTCTAAATTTTTTTTGGTGATATTTCTTGGGCATTTCTAGGGGTTCATTTCATCATAACAGGAAGGGTGAAAGCAAACATCAAAACAATAGCTGGGAGCACTGAAAGTCAAATGCAGGTGAATATCTTGGAGTCAGGATTTTTTACTTCATGGACACAGAGACAAGAAGTGTGTGCACTGGGCAGACATGGGCGGGGAGCCAAAAGCAAGAAGAAAACGAAGACCAGACGTGAAAGGTCTAGGATAATTGGAGGGAAGGATGGGGACAAGGGGTGGAAAATCTCACACTCATGTTTATTTGGTACAAGATGGGCCAATCTTGCTTGAGACCAAGAGTCAAGGTGGACATATGGCTTGGCCAGTTCTGATTACTACCTTGTCAATTTAGATAAGGTATGCTGCATTAACAAATGGTCCTCAAACTCAGAGGGTATATGCCAGACAGCTATGAGCTGGCCAGGGGTTTGGAGGGGGAGCACCTGGAGAAGGGCAGGGCTTGTCACATCACTAGGATACCCAAATGGAAAGTCTATCTCCTTCATTTCCCATTGTATGCTTGAGGGAAGGCCACCTCCGGATGATCTCTCACTGGCGACTAAACGCACTGGCCCAGAATACCTTCCTGGGCCAGAACCCTCACTTTCTTCCACAACTCATTGTCCTAGTTACTAGGTCCCAATCTAAGCACACAAGAGCCAGGAAGTGCAATCGTACTGCAGACCCTGAGGGGTGTGGGAAGCAGAGCTGTTCCACAACAGCGCTAATGGCAACCGCATTGTGAAAAAGCATATGGGTATTTATGTGCCAAGAGAGAAAGTGCCACATTCTATGGAGGGAGGGGGGGACTAAGAGTGAAACTAGATGTTGAAGGACAGGCAGAAAATTCAGAGCTCTCTGTGCTCTGGAGATGCGGGCAAAGGCAGTGGGGGAGAGGCTGCAGTGTTTGAGGGGTAGCAGAAGTGCCAGATGCTAGACAGAAGAATCAGTGGGGAGCACCTCAGGAGATGGGCGGCAAGGAGATGGCCCCCTGCAGGATCCAGGTGGTACCTGTTGATAGGTAAGTTAATTAGATGTTTTTAGGCAGTTAGATAGGACTGCCCTCTAGGAGCCGGCCTGGAGGACAGTCAAGGAGCCAGCATGGAGGACAATGAAGACATATTCACCAGACCAGCAGAACAAAAGAAGAGAAACTACCACATGTAGAGTAAATAGCAATGGTTGATATTCTAAATAGGTATCAATTACTTTGATGAGGGACCAAGATCTTACCCCTCCCAGGACAGATTCCTGACTGAAAATCCTTGAACACTTGCTATATGACTTGTTTTCCCATCAGATCACCACTTAATCAATATTACCCAGAGGACTATATTTGTCATAATCTCATTGGTTGATCAGAGTTTTGTCTACCTTGTGATCTCTCCTTGGGCCAATGTTAACTAAGCAAATGTACTTGTAGTCTTATTAGTTGACTATAAATTTATCCTACCTTGAACCCACCTCACCTCACGGCTTTGTTCCATAAAAACCTCCTGGGAAACAGAGTGGGGGGCAACCCACTTTCAGACCCCCTTTTGTCTCTCAGGCAGCAGCTATC